>NTHP01000067.1:1855337-1866625 GCA_003416845.1 Oplegnathus fasciatus | reverse complement strand
TTTTTTTTTTTTTTTTACAAACCTCCAACTAAAAATGAAGTGCAGTATTTGTACTTTTCCAAATGAAAGCAGGCGCAACATAGAAACAGGCAACAGGGGTAGAACCCAAATGCAGGTAGTAGGCAGCAGGATGACTTCAGTACTTTACTGATGAAAAAGCTGACTGCCAGGTACAGGAAAGCAGACAGGCAGGCAGGTAACAGGCAGGTAGGTAGGCAGGGTTGGGTGACAAACAAAAGCACAAACACAAGGCACCATAGCAACTAGGATGACCTGACAGTGGAAAAAAGGAAGTGGATCGGTATATATGGAGAGTGGCTGATGAGGAAATGAAGTGCAGGAGGGGAGATGGGAGGGGAAGCTCAGGTAAGGGGAATGAGGTGATTGCAGCACAGATGGGAGTGGCAGGATCTGGAATAACAGGGGACAAATCTCAGGGCATCTAGTGGACAGGTTAAGAATAGTGCTGTCAGGGCCTGGGAGAGTGGAGATGGGCTGAAGACAGGGACAGAGTTCAGGTTCAAACAAATTCCAAATCTAAGCAGAACTGAGTCAAAACTGACTAAAAGGGAGACGATATAGAGTACTGACCAAGTCTGAAAGGGGATCAAGTCGAAAAACACTGAAAATTCCACGCGTGTGGAATGCAAATTAATTCAAATGAGCTGTTGAAATCCAGGAGAAGCTGTAACTTGTGTTACTCTGTTGTAGGCACGGAGGCTGTTTCCATTCATGGGAGAGACCTTCTGCATGGTAGAGGATGTTTGAGGAAGGAAAGGCTGTTTACTAATCGCTCATCAATTTTTGGTTTGTCTGAGGAGAGTGTGCCCCACTGTGCAAGGCATGTCTTCAATAGCCCGTATCAGTTCTTAATTAATTATCAAATCAATCACTGGAATTTAATGCCCTGCAAATATCCTCATTTGAAAGAAAAATTTAACGATGCTACATTTTTAATAGAAGGTAGTTTATGGTAGGCTTTATAACTGCCCTCTGTGCACAAACTGTCACATCCAAAAAGAGAGTGCTTGGTGAAAAACTCATGGACTGAAGATTTAATTGCTAAAGTCTCATAAATGTATAGCTAAGTACACAACCATTTAAAAGTTTGGAGTCACCTGTTATACTGATGTTTTTCTTCTTTCCTTCAATAACGCCTGTTTTAACATAAATAAAAACGGTGTAATTCAGACACCAAATGTATTATTTACATCTGAAATAGTTTTGGCCTCAAACGAAGAATAATTCAATGATTAAAACTTCCATTTAGTCGGCGTCTCCACAGTGTCGTGTGACAGGGGAGAATACTGTTGGAACCATTTTTTCCCCCAATACTCTTTGATTTTGAATTTGTTTTCCAGAAAAGCGTGAAGAAAACACTGCAACAGGAACCTGTTCCCCTTTAAATCTGCACTGATTTTCCTATTTCTTTAACCAATGACTGGTGATTTCTTATACTCTTATTTAACTGCTGCTCAGAGCTGGGACGGGCTGGGAATGAAAATTGGCCCAGGACTTTTGGAATCAATAACCACTCATGCGGAACAATGAGTTCAACATTTCGAAAGTTTGCTGCAGCACAACAACCTTTTTTTAATGCCCCGCCCCATCCAGGCTGTGATTGGGCAGTTCACAAAGTGACATTGATGAGCATATTGACTTAATGAAAGTTGACTTTACACGTTTCAACAAAAGGCACCCGATATAGCTAAATATCCAGCTGGCCAAACCCAAACCATGCGTATCTTCTCCCTGTTGTCTTCTGTCTGACTGCTGCAGCTGCTAAACCAACAGTTGAACTGGTATGGGCTGGGCTCACTGGGCTGCTCTCTCTGCTGCCAGTGCCTTCAGGCTCACAGGATGAGATGACTGACAGGTAACGGCGCCAAGTAGCCTACTCTCTCTCTCTCTCTCTCTCTCTCTCTCTCACAAAAATGACTCCAGAAGTTACTGTAGTGTAGATACATAAATGTATATTTTCATGAAAATCTAGTTTCTACATCATTTTCCTACACATTGATTCACTGGGCTCTCCAACCTGCAAGTTGCTCTTTAACAGAGAAGGGAGAGGGGCGGGGCCCAGGTAAAGTTAGAGTGTACCGGACTGACAATAATTGGCTGGGAGAGAGAGGCTGCCAGATGTAATACCCAACCACAGAGCAGCCCACTCGCCCAGGCCAGTCAGCTGCACAGCACTTGGTTAGTTTTATTTAAGCAGGGGCTGGGGTTATTTAAAAATATGGATATTTTGTGGTGCAAGACTCCCGGTGCTCCAGATGGCCAGTCTGTCATTGGCAGTAGAGGCATCTTTGTCTCTTTCTGCCCCTTCAGTTGTCAGTCTGGTTGAACCATTGCACAGCATTTTGTTCTCCATGTACAAAACACTATGTTTTGCAAACCCTTCATACAAATTAACATCTATTTGTAAAGAGGACTTTCTACAACCTAAAAGTATGAATAAGTATTCAAAAATATGGAGTAGTCCTCTCAGCCATCTGACTGCACTGAATCAAGCTTTTGTGGCAGGTGATTCCAAACTTTGAAACAGTAGTGTATGCATTTTTTTATTCTAACGATTATTGGTTATTTTGTCACAGATGTTTAATGTAAAAGAGGAACACTACGATTTGAAACCACCTTTATTTTCAGGTGCTTTAATGTACCCGTTATGTCATCATCGTTTCTGAAACTCAAACAGGATGGCAGCATAAATGCGGAAGGAAGCAGAGCGGTTGTTACTGACGCTGTCAGACTGACTTTCTTCAGCCTGTTTGACATCAGAACTTCATGATGTTGTTTTCAGAAGACAACAAACACTGCTCATGTCAACACTTTTAACTCAACTTGCCCAAATAATGATCTGATCGTAACATTAACTAAAGACATCAAATGTTCTATTTTTGTAACCACGGTATCAAAGTCTCATCAGCTGAAGATAATCCTGGTCACTCTATATCAGCCTCATCATGAGTCATTCCTCACAGCCTTGAGACAAAGAGGCGTCCAAGAAAACAGAGACAAAGTGACGGAGGGGAACCGGGGTAGGCCTCACAGAGCACCAGGCCCTGAGACTGTGAGATCATTGTATCGTGATAACTATTTCATAACTTCAGTTAACAGTTCATTCAACTGTTTTCACTGTAAAGGGTATTAAAAATGAATAAGGAAAGCACAAAAACGTGTTATGTGCGGAAATGATATAATCAAGTCACAAGATCAATAATCAAGATCACAAGATTATCAGAGAGAAACTCCACTCATTTTACAGACGAGGATCTATTCACTAGTAATGAGTTCTACCACTCAGCCTGTGAGTTGTGTAATGTCTTCTGTGGCTCTGGAGGAGCTGTGTCAAGTCTGAGGAAATAACCCTGATAATATGTGCCTGCTGTGGGAGGAAATCATACAAAACTCCAGAACTGTACAGCATTCATTCAAAAGTGTAACAGTGACTACTCAACACTACAGTACGATACATACATCCACTTAGCTGAGAATATTATAATAATAATAATAATAANTGTGTGTGTGTGTGTGTGTGTGTGTGTGTGTGTGTGTGTGTGTGTGTTGGGCCGGGCAGGCCCCTCCTTGATACTGCTCTAAGAATAATACACTTACGATACGTAGGCTGGATAAAGAAAGCCGATGAGGTTACACAGCAGGGAGGCTCCGTAACCAATGACCAAGTAAACTGCAATGATGCCGATGACAGCTGGAACAAATAACAGCAGATGTTTGTCACGCTTTGTTCACAATACACTGTACTGAACATGTTATACTGCTTATTACAACTGACAGCCACTACTATGACTGATCCAACACCAGAGCAGCATTTCATTTCTTTAGTTTTACATGATGACTGGAGGTAAATGCGGCTGCCACGCGCTGACTCCGTCCGTATGTTCCTCTGTGAATCACTCGCTCTCTCTCCGTTTCCATCCCCGTCCCTGTCAACACTCACCGAGCGCGATGTACGTCCTGCTCACTCCGGTTTTTGCCTCGACTTTCGCCAGAACATCTGTCATGAGATTCTTTTCATGCAGAAACTTTTCGAATCTGTCTCGGAGCCCCTGCGCCATGGCTGCACTTCCTTCTTCGCGATGCTGACGAATTACAAAATTGTTCTGGATCAAACTGCGACACCCATGCAACCCTACACTCCGCTGTTCTCAGGGGCGTCAAGTCACACAGGATGTACGGTGCAGCCTCCGACCGCAAGCTTCAAAATAAAAGCACTGGGTTTATTTGAAGCTGTAAATTTGAGTGATGATCATTAGTCCAAAAAAATATACAGACAATTGTTCATCACGTTATTAGAGCCCGAGTTAATATCTTAAAATCGCTGGTGAATATTTGGTAATCTTACCTGATCAATGGCTTAAACGATATAATGAAATA
Organism: Oplegnathus fasciatus; assembly: GCA_003416845.1. NCBI lineage: Eukaryota > Metazoa > Chordata > Actinopteri > Centrarchiformes > Oplegnathidae > Oplegnathus > Oplegnathus fasciatus. The sequence continues at coordinate 1,862,227 of NTHP01000067.1, read as the reverse complement.
ATAATCAAATCAATTAGGTGTGAATTAAGGATGTATATAATTATTATCAATGACTGATGATACTTCATTCACATTCATTTAATCTGAAAGCAGTCATTCAGAAGTAGTGGGGACAGGGAATAGTGGAACTAACCAACCAGGGCCCCAACATGGAAAGGACCCTTCAGAAGCCTGGAATAAGTTTGTGTTTACTAGCCTACATCTGCAGATATACATAGAATTAAAGCTGCAGCTACACTTTCAAGTGTCAGACAGACGATTTGTGCATAAACGACAATACAATGTCGGAATAGTGAAAGTTAATCTAGGAAACAGTAGTTTGACACAAAATCTTAGCTCAAGATCTACTTACTAGCTTTTTCCAGATCTTTCAACCACATCTTGCTGTCTACCTCGGAAGATGGAATTTATCCAGTTCACAACTGTATCTCCATGACAACTAAGCAAACTTAATCCCCTGATGAAGATCATGAGGTGCAGTTGACTCTGGACAAACTCTGGAAAAAGCTAAGCTAAGGACTCTGAGTTACAATTTTATGTCAGTTCAAATATTGAGGCCTCTTGGGGGTCTGAAAGGTGCACATGGTGTAGTCCATGACATAACTGGACTGATGCTGATTTTTGGGAGGGACTCCAAGAGAACTTCCACGCAATTATGTATGGGAGTTCTCATCACACATTTTTTAAATATTTGCTATTAGCTAATTACTATGTGGTATAAACAGCCAATTGCTGTTCACCCTAATAACCACTACAGATGTACAGTATATGTTGTTTCATGCATGACAATGGCTGTATTAAGAGGGGAAAGGGGACCAATGCATATGCACAAGGCCCAGATTTCCATGCATACACCACTGCAGTCAACATATTTTTGGTCTTTGGCTGTGCCACTTTTGACTTTTCTCAAGCAGCAAGAAGAAAAACTTAAAATGGGGCCTTAGACCACCATTTCTCTCTACTGGGCCTAGTCTGATGCTCTTTCATCTGTATGGACTTCCAGCTTCAGTTTCCACTGTATAAGGACTAAGTGTTCTGTGCTCTCACATTGTGACACAGCCTGCATTTTTCTAATGTCCTACAATGAAATTTACCTCAAATGCACACCTTCTCTTTTGCTGTGGTTCCCAGTTTCTCCCAAATCCCAAACTTTACATCCATGTCACCTGTGATACTTTCTGAAATCAAGTGTGAAGTGTGCTGAGTTTCAAAACTTCAGCAGCAAGCTGCGAGAGGATGTTTGGGGTATGTACTGTTTAATAATTGCTGATTATTTGTTTTATATGATTAACCGCCACTGATCAAATGTTTGTCCCACTAGTATCAATTAATAACAGCTGGAACAGTTGGAAGTAAAGAAAAGATATATTTATTTATAACAGCTTAGAGACAATATATTCCATTAATTTGAAAACCAGCATGATGATTCATCCTTAAATCTGATCTGTATTTTAAACAGCACCTAAGTTAATCTATCCATACGCTGTGAGTGTACAGTTGTGAGTAACAATAACAATATGTTTTTTTATTTTTTCCCATTCTGGAAATTCCGCCCTAAGTAAGTATTGTGTGGGTGTTTACTGTGAAGGTAAATGGAAGTAAATGTGGTCTCATACAGCTACAGTCACTGTGGCCAGCTTGATGCAGCTGGTGTTCAACAATTATAGGGAAGTGGACAGATTTTCCCCTGACTAAGTCTTACAGGCACTGCACTCTCCCACACTGTGTACTCCTGCAAAAAGCTCTACAAACCAAATCTTTTAGGTTATGGTTTGTTGAGGTTAGATATTTGTCATTGTCAGGTTAGGGACTGTCAGATCTGCAGTCTACATTAGAGGAATATCTCCTGAGAGGCAAAAATCAGGGCATAATAATAAAATGTCAATATTGAGCCCTCTGCAGCCACACCCTTCCTTGCGTTGATGACATTGCAAAATACAACTGCTGGCATAAAATGCAATTATTTCAAACATCCTGCAGTGTGTAGCAGCTGATTTGAAGGCATCTGCTTCGCTGACATTTTTAATGGAGAAGGATTCTGATGACAGCGTAGTTTTGGGCGGTTTAATAATGTCCACAATTTAAGGTGTATTTACCTGTTTGTTTTCTCTACTCAGAAAATACCTATGTTACAGTGGCACATGATTTGTGATGTTGGCTCTGTACTCCATCATATTGGATTTAAGTGCTGAGTCTAAGCATTCATTTGAAGGTGTTTACATCTGTACCTGATTATCCACAGTGTAGGAATTGTAACATTTTGTATAAAGTGTCCACCAGAAAGGGACAGAAACTGGAAATATATAAAATCATGATATTTATTATCATGATTTTGGTTGCAAATCTTTTGTAGTCAGTGATTGCTCTGCTCCATATCACACGCACACACACAGACGTATTACACCTCTGACAGTCAGTGCAGTTTAGTGGCCTTGTTCATGTGCAGCTCAGGCATTAAATAAAGTTATCAGACACCACAGCAGGGGAAGGAAGCTTTCTGGCAATCCTCCATCTGTTTTGTTTTGCTCGTGAAGAAGCATAATCTGTTTATATGCTGTTCACGTTTCAGATGCCAGTATTATTAAGAAGTCATGACTGTTGTAGCAATAATGGCTTAAATTATAATAAAATATGACATTTACGATAATTAATCGTTTGTACCAAAATGAAGTAGAGCGACTGAACTCAGCTTCAGCAAGTTTCTTTAGGCTAGAGGTAGCAGTTTAGGGGCGCTGGCAAGGTTCGCTAGATGCCAGCCTTCCACACGCTACTCCGGACTCAGGAGATCAGGCTGAGTTTCGGTTGAACGAGCAACACGAAGCTGGCTTGCGTGTTAGGAAGACGAGGGAGCTCGGAGGAGAAGATTAACAAGAGTGTCAGTAGGACAGAGTAGGAACAGGAGGCTTGAAGAAGACAAGAGAATGAAGAGGAGAAGAGAAAGAGCAGTGAAGAGAGTGAGCTTTGGTTTTCTTCTGGTCTTATAGTCTTATTCACATGATAACATACCCTGATTGATCTTTTGACAATCAGAAGCCTATGGGCCCATAGCCTTGGAGACCTGCTGTGGATATGTGTATGGCCTGGTGTGAGATTTACACCTTCTCCCCCAGATTTTAAAGGGCCAGCGAGAGCCGGCTACAGCCTCCCCGCTGAGGAGAGCACGACAGACGCAGACACTGTGTGCCCACGAAGACACCCCGGCAAAGATGAGACCTTCAGCAATCCAGAGACAAAGAGACACTTGCACCACCCCGCTGAGAGGGGCAGGCAGGCGACCAGTAATGATCCTTCCGCAGGTTCCGTGCTGACTTCTCCTGGTCCTGGTACCCCATGATTTCACTTGATGGTCCTGGTACTCCGTGGTTACATTTTCATGGGTTTCCAAAATCGTGCAAAGACTAGTTCGGAAAACCAGTAAAGGCCTCTAGGCAACAGAGAATGTGGAAAAGTCGGAAGTGGTCTACCCTCTAACCGACTTTGCACCTATAGATATAGACACAACAAACTGTGTCTATATAATTACATGTAATAAATGTGTTGCTCAGTACATTGGAGAAACAGGTCATTTCATTCGGATCCGACTGGTACAACACAAATATAATATCAGAAACCAAAAGGAGATGGACACACAGGTAGTCAGACACTTCTTAGATCATGGCCTGGAGGTAAGTGGCTTGGAGCACAGTATACTGTAAATTGGACAACCACACAATATCAGCAGACAGAGAGATACTGGATCCGTAAACTGGACACCAAACATCCCTCTGGATTAAACATAAAATAAAATCCACAGGCATTTCACACAAGTTGGTGTACAACACCTCAAGTACAGAGTCCTGGATAGTATGGAGAGAGGGTGTGGATCCAAAAATCGATCTGCTAGGCACGTTTCTGGGTTTACCTGCCCCTCAGACATGCCAGCTCATCGAACTAGACTGGGCTCTGACTCCTATCCGGTCCAACTGGCGAAAGACAGCTGTTCAGGGCCGACTTGACCAGAACTACCAACAACAAACAGGCACAGTCACTACACCACAGACACTGACACACAGACCAACCAGACATCTGAACACAACCAGGAAGATGCAGGACTGGGGTCTAAGTGTCAGGAAAAAATGGCTCGTAACTGGGGACTCTATCATCATATCATTCCCACCTTTCACAGTACTGAGCTACAAATTGACAGCTACCCAGGGGCCACTTTTAGACATGCCAAGGCCATAATCATCAAAACCACTTCTTCCACCACAGCGGAGAAGGTGATTTTGTCCTTTGGTTTAAACAACAGGGCCCAAAATGTCAAACAAACTACCGTCAAACAACTGCAGGCTGCTGTCAGAGCAAAACTCAGGTTTCCACAGGTGGAAGTCTGGGTACCAGAGATAAACTACTCCAAATCTCTCCCACTCAAAGAACAGAGCAGCCTGTTACACCTCAACTCGTACATCACCAAAAACTACAAACACATTCCAGAACTACCAATGAGAGTCTTTAAGACAGAAAAAGACAACTTACACTGGACTTGACTGACAACTCATCACCTGCTGCAACATCAGTGTAATTATGTAAACTAAATGTCCCCATAAGCCTGCCTGTTCAGGAGGGGAATAAGAATGTTATGATTTTGACAAAAAAATTTCATCTGACTCCCCCACATTTCTCTCTGCTCAACAGAGGACTAAATTTTATCCCTACTAAAGGCAGTAATAAAAACACAATTGAACAAGGTAGATGGGATATTCAACAGTATCAGAGAAGGCTGAAATTAGCAGCATATTATCAACATAAAGAAGATTCGGAACCACCAACATTCACTCCCAAATCCGACTGGACTCCTCCTAACGGCAAACTGCCTACTGAGATCACTGCCCTCATCAATACTGACGTTAATTACAGTAACCAAAAAAGTCCAAAAAGTTCCAGCGCACACCAGGATACAGACTGACACTATTTTATTAGGAAATTACATTAAAAACAAAAAGGAGCAAACTACGCGTCTCACATGTTGCTTCATCAGATTCACTCTGTGCTTCTTGTAATTGCCATCAGGTGTGCCTTTTAAATAATCAGGTGCTGATTAGCACAGAACCCAACAGGTTCACATTCCAATACAAATACACTTCAAATAGTCAATAATAGCCAATAGTAACCGTAATTCTACCGTACAAAATTAGATGCAAATATTACATAACATTCCCAAACTCTAATTAGAATGAGATACAATTAATGTCAGAGTACCACAGAGGATACATAGATCCAGAATGCATACATTCATAAATATCATACATGAATATCCTCATAATAAGATGCATATCAAAAACTAGTAGAAAAAAGTAGAAAAAATATATACAGTATATTAGAAGAAAGAAGGTGTAACGACTTGGTACCACAACAGAATAGGACACAATAGCACGACTCAGACACAGAGGTTTGTGAATCATAAAAAACAGTCTTTATTTGCACAAGCAGGGTTCGGTACACTGGCAGGCAGTCAGTAACAGGCACACAAATCCAGGAGGGAGTAGGCAGAGACGAGGTCCAGGTAAAAATGAGCCAAAAGCTAAAAACCATGAATACTAAGTCTGGGAAAGACGCTGGAACGCTTGACACAGAGGACAAAGACAAACTGGCACAGGGAGAGGGAAACACATAGACTAAGTACACACAGGTGGGTGGCTAATGAGGGGCAGGTGAAACTAATCAGGGTGGGGCAGGTAATCAAGCAGGCAGGAAACACACAAGGGCAGGAAGTGAAGTGTCTGAAACGAGAGAGGAAGTAACAAAATAAAACAGGAAATGTGCAACACAGAACTGAAACATGACAAAGACAAGACTAGTGTAAAAGGACAGGATGTTACAGAAGGTGCTATACTAAATACATAATACATATGATATATTACAGAAGTCAGGAGGTGAATACCATCACAGTACATATAAAATATATACTGTGTGCACAATCATTAGGCAAGTTGTATTTTTGAGGATTAATTTCATTATTGAACAACTACAGTGCTCTGTCAATCCAAAATGTTAATAAACCTCAAACCAGAATATTTAAGAAAGTAAAAGTGAGGTTTTGGCTTTCTTAGGAGAATATCTATGTGTGCACAATTATTGGGCAACTATTAGTGTGCAGAATTATTATGCAACTAAATGAAAAACAAATTTTCCCATCTCACTTGTTTATTTTCATCTGTTAAAGTGAGAATAAACAACTCAAAATTTACAAATAAACATTTCTGACATTTGACCAATATAGCCACCCTTCTTTTCAATAACAGTCACAAGCCTTCCATTCATGGAGTCTGTCAGTTTCTTGATCTGTTGACGATCAACTTTTTGTGCAGCAGTAACCACAGCCTCCCAGACACTGTTCAGAGAGGTGTATGGTTTTCCTTCACAGTAAATCTCCCACAAGTTCTCAATAGGTTTAGGTCAGGTGAGGAAGGGGGCCATGTCATTATTCTTTCATCTTTAAGGCCTTTACTGGCTAGCCACGCAGTGGAGTACTTCGATGCATGCGATGGATCATTGTCCTGCATAAAAATCATGGTCTTCTTGAAAGATGCAGACTTTTTCCTGTACCACTGCTTGAAGAAAGTGTCTTCTAAAAACTGGCAGTAGGTTTGGGAGTTGATTTTGAGTCCATCTTCAACCCGAAAAGGTCCAACTAGCTCATCTTTAATAATAATACCAGCCCATACCAGTACCCCACCTCCACCTTGCTGGCGTCTGAGTCGAAGTGGAGCTCTGTGCCCGTCACTGATCCAGCCACGGGCCCATCCGTCTGGTCCATCAAGAGTCACTCTCATCTCAGCAGTCCATAAAACCTTTGAAAAATCTGTCTTCAGATATTTCTTGGCCCAGTCTTGACGTTTCAACTTATGTGT
>NTHP01000067.1:1794069-1855242 GCA_003416845.1 Oplegnathus fasciatus | reverse complement strand
GAAATACTCACTTGCCTAATAATTGTGCACACAGTGTACTAGTCTAAATAAGGGAAGGGAGGGGAAAGAAAGGGGGTTGTGCCAGGAGGGGTTTTACTGGCTGAACTTTACCTTCATATGATGTCACCTGTAGGCACAGAGAAACCACTGAAGGTTAAACATACAAGCACACGTTACAAAAAATGTGGTTCCAAGGAGTTGAGAGTAGCCTATAAATCCAATATGCTTCCCTTTTCAATAACTGATTTATGATATTGCCACCCCTAGGGTTAGGAGTGACTCTCTCAATACCTATGAATTTAAGGGAAGCAGCACAACCGTGGTTTCTTTCCTTGTAGTGCCTCGCAATAGCATAATCCATGTTTTTATTTCTTACAGCTGCTCTATGTTAGGTATTCTAAACTTCAGATTGCACTTAGTTTAGCCTATGTATATAAAGCCACATGGACACTTCAGCATATAGACAACATGTGCAGACATACAATTAATAAACTCTGATTTGATACTTCTTACCTGTGTGAGGGTGGCAGAACTCTTTAGTATCGTAAGTGTTAGAGTAATGTGTACATCTACCACATCTATCATTTCCATACACCTGTTTAGCGAGCCAGTTAGTTTTCATGTTCGGTTCTCTATACATAGATGTCACAATAGAGCCCCTTACATTCTTACCCATTTTAAAACAAAACCTTGGCATAGAGGCTGAAATGTGCTGCGAAGAAGGGTCACATTTTAGTCGACCCCAATGTTGTTTGATAATGTTCTTAAACCTTCCAGAGATAGCTTTGTATTCTGACACAAAAGAAACTCAACTCACAAAAGACAGATGAGCAAAATAGTTGTTCTCTATTTAGGGCACTAGACTTGTTGATAGCTGTATCCATAACATGGCCCTTGTAACGTCTTTGGACAAATCTTGCTTTCATTTCTCTCGCTTTCACATCAAAATCATTGTCTTTATTATATATATGCTTTAGCCTTACAAACTGCACATAGGGAATGTTGGATGGCATTTCCTTAGGATGGTGACTTTGGGCATATAAGATAACATTTCTGTCAGTATCTTTAAATCCAAGAAGTGAATTTTCTTTTGACTATATTCCATGGTAAATTTCAATGTAGGGTGATTAATGTAGTTACAAAACCATGGAGTTCTTCCTCAGTGCCGGATTAGACTGTAATTCTTTGAGAGCTTTCTTATCATATGTATTATGTATTTTGTATAGTACCTTCTTTCTTCTAATTATATATTTTTTCTACTAGTTTTTATGTACCTTATGAGGATATTCATGTACTTTATATTAATGAAACATTGATGTTCAGTAAGGCATACAGGCCGTTAAATTATGTTCATAAAAATCATGATAAAAAGAGACCAGGTAAGGAACTAATAGTTATTGGAGATCAATTTGACCAGGAATGACTTTGAATTCAATGGAGAATTTTTTCTACAAATTAAAGGCACAGCTATGGGCAAGAAATTTGCCCCTCCATATGCCAATATCTTCATGGCTGAATGGGAAATGTCTTCCCTGGCCTCCTGCACAAAGAAACCTCTACATTATTATACAGTGGCATGCCAAAGTTTGGGCACCCCTGGTCAAAATTTCTGTTATTGTGAAGAGCTAAGCGAGTAAAAGATGACCTGATTTCCAAAAGGCATAAAGTTAAAGATGACACATTTCTTTAATATTTAAAGCAAAAATTACTTTTTTATTTCCATCTTTTACAGTTTCAAAGTAACAAAAAAGGAAAAGGACCCGAAGCAAAAGTTTGGGCACCCTGCATGGTCAGTACTTAGTCACACCCCCTTTGGCAAGTATCACGGCTTCTAAACGCTTTTCGTAGCCAGCTAAGAGTCTTTCAGTTCTTGTTTGGGGGGTTTTCGCCCGTTCTTCCTCGCACAAGACTTCTTGTTCTGTGAGATTCTTGGGCCGTCTTGCATGCGCTGCTCTTTTGAGGCCTATCCACAGATTTTCGATGATGTTTAGGTCGGGGGACTGTGAGGGCCATGGCAAAACCTCCAGCTTGCGCCTCTTGAGGTAGTCCATTGTGGATTTTGAGGTGTGTTTAGGATCATTATCCTGTTGTAGAAGCCATCCTCTTTTCATCTTCAGCTTTTTTTCAGACGGTGTGATCCAGAATTTGCTGGAATTTAACTGAATCCATTCTTCCCTCTACCCGTGAAATGTTCCCAGTGCCACTGGCTGCAACACAAGCCCNTTTTACGGCCACTAAACCTGTGCAAATAAGACAAAATATACCGTGTAGTCTAATTCTCAGAGCACCCGCAAAGGCTGAAATGCACTGCTAACTGCGCTGCCGAGCAAATAGCATCTCAAACACCAGCGCTAATAGCCACACGCAGTTAGAGTGACAATATTTGCGTCCTCAGAGAGTTGGTGGTAACTAAAGCGCATTTACAAGAGGTGTCACACCTATGGGGTTCCATTTGTGCCAAAATTATGCACATGCGCTCTGTCTATGTCGACTGAACATGTGACAAAACATTTGTCTATGTCTATTCAACTTTGCGCTGGACTTCAGTTGTGACAAAACTATTTTGACAATCAGATTGTCTATGTCGATTGCTCACCTGACAAAATATTTGTCTTTATCAATTCAACTTTAAACTGTACTTCTGTCGTCTTGTTGCACTCCCTGTCGTCTGACTGTGTTGTTATCAATGTCGTCCTGATGTGTCATCCTGATGTGTCATCTGACTGTGTCGTTATCAATGTCGTCCTGATGTGTTGTTATTAATGTCGTCCTGATGTGTCCTTTAACTGTGTTGTCATGAATGACGTCCTGATGTGTCGTCCTCTCTGTCGTTTGACTGTGTTATGAACTGTGTCGTGAGCAGTGGTGGAAAGTAACTGAGTACATTTAGTAGTACTTAAGTACTGTGCTTAAGTACAGTTTTGAGGTACTTGTACTTTACTTGAGTATTCCATTTTATGCTGCTTCATACTTCTACTCAACTACATTTCTGAGGCAAATATTGTACTTTTTACTCCACTACATTTATTTGATAACTTTAGTTACTTTGTAGATTCATATTAATCATAAAAAATATAATCAATTAGCTGTGAAATAAACAGAATAACCAGAAGTGGAAGAAGTACTCAGATCTTGTACTTAAGTAATAGTAGTAATACCACAGTGTAGAAATACTCCGCCACAAGTAAAAGTTCTGCATTAAAAATTTTACTTGAAGAAGCACAAAAGTATTAGCATCAAAATATACTTAAAGTACCAAAAGTAAAAGTACTCATAATGCAGAATGGCTCATTTCAGAATAATAAATATTATATTACTGAATTATAATTATTGCTGCNAGTTACTTTCCACCACTGCTCACGACACAGTTCATAACACAGTCAAACGACAGAGAGGACGACACATCAGGATGTTATTCATAACAACACAGTCAGACGACAGGGAGTGCAACAAGACGACAGAAGTACAGTTCAAAGTTGAATTGATAAAGACAAATGTTTTGTCAGTTGAGCAATCGACACAGACCATCTGATTGGCAAAATAGTTTTGTCACAACTAAAGTACAGTTTAAAGTTGAATAGACATAGACAAATGTTTTGTCACATGTTCAGTTGACATAGACAGTGCGCATGTGGCATAATTTTGGCATAAATGGAACCCCATAAAGCTAACGTTAGCGCTAGCGCGCCTTCAAACAGCGATACACTGGATTCATTCACTGAAGCCAGATTTCGCCAAACAATCTGTCGATATGTTGGAACAATTAAAGACATTAAAGGAGATTTACTGTCACACTCAATGGACCACAGTTAGAGCACGAGAAATGTGTTTTGACAGCAGGGTGTACTGCTGTTGTCCTACAGGCAGGGGCGTAATTTATGGGGGGGGCACAGGGGACATGTCCACTGCACTTTTTCAGAAGGCAGTAGGCTATTGGACCCCTCCACTTTTTACAGTCTGAAAACTAACGTTATATTAAAGAAACATATCATCATATATTACCATGAAGTAAAAGTAACTTTCTTTAAAAAGGTGTCTGTGTGACATTTCTATGACAACTTTGTATGTAAACGCCTCTAGGCCCTAGTTTTATAATACATACATATTTTGATATTCATATTGCTTTGAGGTGTAGGGTAGATATCAGGGCACTATTAGTGCAAATTTGAACTAAATCCAAGAAATAGATTAAAAATTACATGAGATTAAGTAATGTAACCTGTGAATTCATTCATTTGAACACTAATGTAATGCCTTTATTGAACAGTAGAGGGCCCTCTACTTTCACTTTTCAAATTTGACAGTAACTCGTGGCCTGACTTTAATTGTTGACACATTCATGCTTCAACATGAGCAGTAACTTTATTTAGTGTCTAATCCCATTTACAACACCAAGAAACCAAATAGAACACTGTAGTGTTTTCAAATTAAAGCTTTCTGATGAATCTTTAAATGTTGTTAGGCAAGGCAGCTTTATTTATACAGCACATGTCAAACACAAAGGCAATTCAAAGTGCTTTACATAGGCAAGAATTAGAATGACCTTCAAAACAATAAGCAATAAAAAGCATTAAAACAGAATAAGATAAAAATAGAATAAAATGAAATTCTATAAATGTTTTTGTTATCAGCAGTAGAAGTAGTATTACATCACTGACAATATAAAAGTTTCTTACACTTATTTGTTGTCTTATTATCTTTATTATCTTATTTACTTATTTTCAACAAGGAGAAAAGTGAAACTAGATGGTTAAACTAAAGTTTGTTTATCTTGACCTGAGCCGACATTTTAGGCCTCCAGGAACCAGGTTCCATCTTGACACTTTTTATCAAATTTGAATACACTACAAGAAATGTCAGTAAATTTCAGTTCTATCACTTAATTTTAGTGGCTCTTATTATTCTTAGTCTCAGAATAATGTATTCTCCTCAAAGCAAGTGACATAATGACCAGTGCAGCACAATGAGATGTCTATTTTCTCTCATACAAATCAGCTTATTCCTGAAATGATGCTGACCCCATGATGATTTTTTTTTCTTACAGGTGGAGATATCTTCTTTAATTCAAATCACAGAGTCTTGTTTCAGATAAAAAAAAAATACTAAAAGCATCTGATTTGGGAAAAAAGTGGAATTTCTTCACTCCTCTGACTGCACCTGCAGGCTTTTCATTCAAAAATCACCCTCTCAAACTCCATATGAGAACAAATGTCTGGTTAATGTGAACATTTTTTACAGTGGAGAGAAGGAAGGCTTGGCTTGTGCTGAAGAAGTGAAAGTAAAAGTGAAAACCCATGAAATGCGCTGACACACAGCCCCACACACAGTTTTTGTCCTCAATTCAGAATCAGCTCTCGGCTCTCCTTCATCTCTTCTGTCTTCACACTGAAGATGCTCCACAGTTTGAAGCCCTGTGAGCTGCAGACTGGAGGTTTCTGCTTTGAAAACAGCCGCAGGTAAAGAAACACTGCATCTAGAGTTACTGGGGCTAAAATGGTGCTCAGGAGGAAATACTCTAATGTTCTTTGTACAATTTCCCACTGGGATTGATTGAAGTATTCTATCTATCTATCTATCTATCTATCTATCTATCTATCTATCTATCTATAGAGAGAGGGACGTATACTATGTAGTGTATCTTTCATGCTCTCTACTTTATAATGAGTTTCTAAAGTTTAGTGATCACTCTTTGTCTCCTGTAGTGACCCCAGTGTCACCATGGCATGCTTGCATGTTGGCGTAGGGTCTTGAATTAAGTGTTTGTAGCTCAGAGAGCAACACAATCAAGTTCATAAGGCCTGTAGTCTGGATTTTAGAAATACTGAGATCATGAGGCCACGTCCAAGTCCCAGACAACAAGACTTCGAATGACATGTGACAATGACAGTATCTGTGATTGTAATCTAATTTCCAACATGAAGATTTAATATTACTGATGTGAACATTTAACAGCAATAATTCAGATTTATTTGTTGTCTAATGTTTGTAATTGAATTAAAAAGGAGACCACTCAATCATTCAAATCAGACGTTCTTTTGTGCACATATACTCCCGTCTCCTCTTGTGGTATTCTGTCAATATAGCTTTGCCATTTCTATACAGAATCATTATGGGATGTTTATGGCAGGATAAGAGGAGATAGGAGGGTTGCAGTGAATCGGCACTAATATGAGTGTCTCTGTTTTTCTGTCTGTCATCATTTCCAGAAATGCAGTGTTGGAGTCCAGTTTGTCAGAGCTCGGCTACAAAGCTCCCAATGCCAGAAAGACAGGGACCACCATCGCTGGGATTGTTTACAAGGTGAGCATCAATATTTCCACTGACAGACACACACAGACTGGCAGAAACCAGGCGCTTAAAGGAACAAATTAAATTAATATCTGTACACTAAAAGTAGCTACCTAGCTTCCTGGTTGGCACATGTGTCTGTAATAAACCTGGAAGCTGTCTCAGTATTTAGGAAGTAAACTCGTAACATCAGACAGGTGTGGTGAGTATTTCCTGTCCTTGTCTGTCAGGATGGAGTGATCCTGGGAGCAGACACCAGGGCTACAGACGACATGGTGGTGGCTGACAAAAACTGCATGAAGATTCACTACATCGCTCCAAAGATCTAGTGAGTAAAACCAGAGTTTGCTTATCGATCCCACCCCAGGACAACCCTGGCTGTGTCCTCACTCATATTTCCAGTGTAACTTTTTCTTTACAATATTTCACAGTATGACTTTTTGCATTAGTATGGCTTTTATTTTTTATATTGGCTCTTGTGTTACATATATTGATTTTTTTTAAATGTATCTCACATTCCTTTTCATGTTTCAGCTAAAGAAAGAATATGAGTTAAATACATATCAAAATACAAATTCTCTCCATTGGCTTCCTGTCACCTTTAGGATTGGTTTTGAAATGTTACTTTTGACGTACAAGGCTTCATGTGGTCAGTCACCTCTGTATTTCAAGGATTTGTTGTGTCATCTGACCTCTGTGACGAGCCTCAGGTCTTTAGATCTGAAACTGCTGGCTGTATGAAGATTAAGGCTTGAAACTAAACGTGCTCGATCTTTTGCTGTTACTAATTCTCACCTTTAAAACAGCCTCAGGCAAAGTCTCAGCTAGCCTATTGAGCAGTGAACCCCAAATTTCTCCCAATATGTGTATGGAAGAAAAAAATTTAGGTCCTTATGGATAAAAAGGGTCTGCTGAATGTAACGTAATGTTGTCACCTTTCTTTAGTCCTACAATAGTAGTACTGCATGTCTATGTATACATGGGATGAAGAAAGTCTTTTAGAGATTTTATTTATTTTTATTTATAAGACAGTAAAGGCAGTATGATAACAGTCTATAGTCAGATGAATAATCAAGATAATTATAATCTAATTTTGAGTATTGAGCAAATCGATGATGATCTTTTTAGCCATGATTGTGCACACCTGGTATTGTAATAACTGATCTCACATAGAGTTGGTTTCTAAATGTTGTTAGTGGCATTAAGCTATTTTTTACTGCTGCTAAGACCAAGCAACCAAGCAGCCATGTTTGTGAAACTGTCCATTGTTTGACTTGTTAAACTGTGTCCACATGTATGTTCTGCAGCTGCTGCGGAGCCGGCGTGGCTGCAGACGCAGAGGTCACCACACAGATAATGTCGTCCAACGTGGAACTTCACATGCTCAACACTGGGCGACCCCCCCTTGTCGCCATGGTAACCCGACAGCTGAAACAGATGCTGTTCAGGTGAGGGTAATAGAGATATAAAGGATACAAAAACCCCAAACCCTAATTTTCTCCTTTCTCTTGTGTTTTCTGTGTTCATAAACATCCACACACGTCCAGGCAGACTTCTTCTTATTCCTCCCACTGAAAGAGAGAAAGCAGCATGCTGTAGTGATGTCTGTCTGATTTTTCAGGTACCAAGGTCATGTCGGTTCGTCTCTGATCATTGGAGGAGTTGATGTGACTGGAGCTCACCTGTACAGTGTTTACCCACATGGCTCCTATGACAAACTGCCTTTCCTCACCATGGGTATGTGTTTACGTATTTGATGGACTGTATGTTTCTGCATGTGGTGACCAGGCTGGGCAGATTGTTGAGAAAAACCCTCTCAGTTCCAAGTTTATTTGTTCTACCATGAAAACACAGCTGGATGAATATAGTTTCATTCAGGACCAGGCTTTAAAACTCCACCAAACATTGGACAAAACATAACCTAAAAAACATCACAAAAACCACAAAAACATGAAAGCTTGAGTAAGTTTTCTAATGTTGGATTCTGGTTTCAGGCTCTGGAGCTGCAGCTGCTGTCTCTGTATTTGAGGACAGATTCAAACCAAACATGGAGGTGAGACTGACTTTCTCCCTTCCTTTCATGGCAGGTTTAATCAAATAGAAAATGTGATGTCTATTATAATAAAGGATAGAGAATACAGTTAATACTAAAGGCATGTTGTTCACTGCAAATGACACCATAATGGAGATATATGGGAAATATCTACCAACAAGGATACAAAAACAAGACAAGAAGCCAAAAAGCCCAAAAGAAAAAGGTGAATCATCTGGGGACAGAAGTATGATGCTGATGCCATCATTGGCATGATAGTCAGGTCGGGTTTTCACTTATAGGTTTTCCAGAAGTACTGAGTGTGTCACTGAAAGTGTCAGCGCAGCACAATTTAGATTATGTCCACACTGAATCACCTGATTTTTAAAATGCCATTTATTTGTAAAAACACCAACCCATATCAGTTTTCATATTTATACACTTGGATTCACTTGTTTGTTCATTTTTGTCATATCCTCCAATAAGGCCACCAGAGGATGGATTGTATCTCTAGTTGTTATTCAGTGTTCAGTACCTACTCAATCTTGTCCTCTTCCTTCTCCATCTCTCCTAATCATCTGCCTTTTTATTAACATTTTCTTCTGCTGTTTTTCTCCTCCTCCTCTCTCCCTTTCAGCTGGAGGAGGCGAAGCAGCTCGTACGAGACGCCATCGCTGCAGGGATTTTCTGTGACCTGGGGTCAGGCAGCAACGTGGACTTGTGTGTTATCACAGAGGCTGGAGTGGAGTACCTGCGAGGCTATGACAAGCCCACGACGAAGGGCAAAAGGTGAGCCATTATATACCTACCTTATATCAGAGGAGAACCAGTCGTGTGTCTTCCAGTTCTTCTCCCTTTAATATTCTGTTTTATTAATGTGTTTTAAAAAAGGCAGCTGGTCAGAGGTAATAAAGCCCCCTGATGTTGACATTCTCATCAAGGGTGAAAAGACTGAAATTTAAATATCTTGGTGTAATCATGGATCCAAATCTTAATTTTAAAAAAGCATGTCAAAAAATGTTAAAAACCATCAAACACAACTTTTTTTTGAACTGTCTTTCTGTGGATGCAACCAAGACGTTTATACATGCTATGGTCCTTTTCCACATGCCCTGTTGTATGACAGGCTGGAGAAACTTTAAACCACTTGTACAAAGAATCCTTAAAAATTCTGGATAAAAAGCCAATTCAGTATCATCCCTGTAGGACACTGGAGAAACATCATCTGAGCTTTGAGAATTTTAGATTCTATTCACATTTGTGTTTGGTCTATAAAATATTAAATGGCGTTGCCCCTCCTCCACTACATGACTTTGTTTTGTTTGGAGAACTCTACAAAATCATCAAGAATATCTTCTGTAAGAGATTGTACCGTACGTGTTTGTCGCACTTCAGCGTTCTCAGCCACAACTCAGTAAAACCAGATGACATAAAGAGTTGCAGTTCTGTCAGCAGCTATAAAGACAATTGAAAAGTTCATAACACTCAACTCTGTAACGACTGACTCTGCATTATGTTGGTTTTGATTTGTATACAAATATCCTTGCTTTGAATTTGAAACATACACCTGTTGCAGACATGGTGTGTGTGATGTGCTGCTGTGTGTAACTTTGTATTATGTGTCCTGTTTGTTCAGTGCTGAAATGAGCTTTAAGCTAACTCTGGCACAATGCATGAAATGGTAACATTTATGTTTCATATTGTACATGGGCCATTACACATGAAATACTGTAAATAAAGAGGTGCTGACATGACATAGAAGTTAAACATCTTATAATTTATTGTCAAAATTCAGAGCTAGAAAACTGGTCACATGTGACGAAGACACCAAACTGTGCAGAAAACTTTAATATGCACGTTACAGAATAAAAAAATAAGTTAAAAGGTTCAAGGTTCAAAATTCAACCGTTCTGTCCACCGAAATAAAACCTGATTTAATCATTTCACATTTGAATTGAGTATCACAGAATTTACAGGTAATAACATTTGAAAATGCCTCCAAAACACATTTAACAAGAATATTACTGTAAATCTGAGACCCACCCATTGACACTCAGCAAATGTCCAGCAGGTGTATTCTGCATGTTCAGTATTTAATGGATAAAAGTGAGCAGTCTCGCTGTCTGTTCAGTGTTGGAACAGTGTGGCCACATGCTGTTTTTCAGTGGATCTTACTTTTGAATTCTCCTTTCAGCCTCTGTGATATCGCATTGGGCCTTTATTTTATTTTGCTGATCACCCTGGAGAAGAGTCTCAGCTAAAGACTATAATGAACTTTCAGTTTAGCTGTAAATCACATGTGGAAATAGTTACTGGATAATGATCAGTGACTATATTTATCTTGAAATTGAAGCCTCGGCTACTTTACTGCTGCCATATTTAAGTCATTCAATTAACAGTGCAAATATACTTTTTATTCTAAAATGCCACGTGTAGGACTCGTGACTTATTAAGATCTGGCACTGCTCTATCCAGTTAACACCCTTCGAGATGAATGTGACTCCAGTCATCATTGTAAGCAAAACAAATGAGACTTTCTCTCCTCCTTGTCTGTCTTTTTTTCAGAGAGGGACAGTACAGGTACAAGCCCGGCACCACAGCCGTCCTGACCAAAACTGTGACCCCGCTCTCTCTGGATGTGGTCGAGGAATCTGTTCAGATCATGGACACTGAATGAAACAGTAAAATGCTCATGGTGGAATAAACTCTATTCAGTGTGTATCAGTGTACTAAATAAAAAGTCACAAATGATTTGAGTGGTTGTTAAGTGTCTCTAAAGCGTCATTCACTGGAAAGGAAGTAGATTTGTAATAAAAGCTTTGGTTTGTTAAATGATCAGTGTCTGCAAGTTATTTGGTGACGGCAGCTGAAGGGCTGGAAGACTGTAGTTTTACTGCAGCGTGTATCTTTCTTTCTTTTTCTTACTAAAACTTGTCTTCCTATGAACAAATATTCACACTTTTGCACAGCAGCACAGCTTTTAGTCAAATACCAGCAACAGTTTTATGTTCAAATACTAAAAATCAGTTGTGGCAACTCTCTCAGTCACTGCAACCTCGTAGGAACTCAAAAACTGTAAAGCTTATTAAAAGCTTGATGTTTTAACACGTGGTACATTTGAATTATCCATATAAGTTTTGAGCTATACTTTTAAA
The DNA here is from genome assembly GCA_003416845.1 of Oplegnathus fasciatus. NCBI lineage: Eukaryota > Metazoa > Chordata > Actinopteri > Centrarchiformes > Oplegnathidae > Oplegnathus > Oplegnathus fasciatus. The sequence continues at coordinate 1,843,767 of NTHP01000067.1, read as the reverse complement.
TGTATCTGCCTGACTGGCTTTTTAATCATCTCCTGTGTTTCACGGTGCGTTTCAGCCTCTCAGACCAGGAGAGCGCGGTATAACCAAACACCCTCAACGAACCCTGTGATGTGTATTCTGTCGCTCACGTCCCCGCCCATTTAGTGAGTTTCCATATTTCTCACCAAGCGCTCCCAAAGACTTTGCCCCGCCCACTTGTTCCAAGCTTATTGGTCGAGCCGGTGAAGAGGCGTCGTTTGAATTTCAGTTGGATGCTGTTGTGTGTGGTGACTGCGCGGAGTGAGTCAGCCGGTCAGTCAGTCCGGTTTACACTGTTTTAGAAAACATTGGATTGGAGAATATCGTTCCGCTCCGCAGGTACGTTCATAATGACTGTACTGGGTTAGGAAACGTAGAAAAAGAGCGACTTGATATGACGTTGCACACGTAAAATAGTGAAAGCGACCAGGGAGCTAACGTGGTAACGGTACTATGCAGCCGTTTTCGTGTGAAATACACAGTGATGTTATCCTTGTTATCCTTGAACTTTAAGTGGCCCCGTTCATGTCCTCGGTGCTCCGCACGCTCTTCGTCTTCTAAACGTTACTTTCCATTGTTGTTCACCGGATGTGCTCCGGTTTGCATCTTTAAAGGTGTTCTCGTGATGTCACAAGTGTTGACTGTCTGCCCCGGATATCACAACGAGGCCTCATGTGTCTTATGTTGTGTCCAGGGTTAGAATTAGATCATCTATGGAAGTAACGTCATATTGACGTATATTGTCGTAAATATAACGTTACTGCAGTAATAATCTAACCCATCAGTAATATTCCTCCGACTCATTCATTTCTCAGAACAACAAGATGATGCTCTCAAAATAATGAATTTCTCTGTTTATTTAACAGGGACCATACAGGTAAACACTGATAAGTAATGCAACAGGTGTAATGTGCATAATTTAATTTAATCTTTCTTTAATCAGGCAGTCTCGTTGAGATTAAGATCTCTTTTCCAAGAGAGACCTGAGAACAAGAAACATTCACAGAACACAGTCAGCAAAACAGAAACAACACAACTGCACAATAGCAATAAATTAGAAAAGACAGTTATAAGAATCATAAAAACATCAGATAATAAAGCTTTAAAATCTCCAGTTTTGCAGTTCATTCCATTTAAAAGGTGCAGAGTACATGAAACCAGTTCTGCCAACATTAGTACGTACATGAGGGATCTCTATGTTTAAGTAGTTACTGGAACGTGTACTGTACTGTTACTAGATTTAAATGAGAGAAGAGATGTGAGGTAGTTTGGAAGCTTCAACAGTAGAGCTTTATAAATGAACAACATGAGATGGCTATTTCTTCTTGACTGTAAGGAGGTCCATCCAACCGTGTGATACAGAGAACAATGATGAGTACGAAATCTGTCATTTGTGATAAGACGTAATGCACTATGATACACAGGGTTTAACAGCTGAAGTGTTGATTGGGCAGCATGACAATACAGAACATCTCCATAGTCAAGGACACACATGAAGGTTGACTGCACAATAGTTTTACGGTTGGAAGAAGACGGACATCCTTTAATTCTGTACAAGAAGCCCAGTTTGATTCAAGCCAAATTCCCAAGTATTTGTATCACTCAGTAAGAGTAATATGGGTGTCATTTAAAGTTTTGATGGCAGGATAGTCAGAGTCACTGGTGGAAGTGGAAAATACCATATACTTGGTCTTTTCTGCATTTAAAACAAGTCTGTGATTACGGAGTGATAATTGAAAAGCATCAAAGGCAGACTGAAGACAAGTCAGGGCCTGGGCTGGGGTGGAGCCTGAGGCATAAAAAATAGTATCATCAGAAAAAGAAATGGACATTGAAGAATTGATTAGGAAGAATTATGTTGTTGATGTGTAATGTAAACAGCAATGGACCAAAAATAGACCCCTGTGGCAACCCATTTCTGATGGTCAGATGGCTTGACTGAGTACCATCAGCAACAGTCTGAGTTCTCTCTGTAAGGTAAGAGTGGAACCAATTAAGCGTGGCATCATCCAGACCTGTAGACTGTAGTTTGTGGAGAAGGATTTTATGTTCGACGGTATCAAATGCTTTTGAGAGGTCAATGAAGAGGGCAACACAAAACAGTTTTTTATTCAGGGAGGAGACAATGTTATTAATGACTGAAGCTGCAGCTGTTATTGTGCTGTGACCCGGGCGAAAACCAGACTGCTGTGGCTGTAGTATGTTTACTGAGTCCATAAAGGCACGTAGTGGTAAACTGACCAATGATTCTAGGATTTTTGCTAAGAAAGGAAGTTTAGATATTGGATGGTAGTTGTTGAGATCGGAGACATCACCACCTTTATCTAAAGGTACTACTGAGGCGCTTTTCCACGAAGCTGGAAACATGCCTGTTAAAAAGGTTTGATTAAAAATATGAGCTAAATGTGGACAGATTACAAGATATGGGTCAAGATTATTTGCAACAGTGTTTCTGCATGCTTTTAACCTAAGCAGAGCTTTATAAACATCTGCACTGCTTACCAAACTAAAAGAACATTTACAGTCAGAGGAAGCTGAGGCATTGGGGACTCCCTCTGCTGGACAGATATGGTAGTTGTCTACAGGTGAAACTGTAAACATGTCCCGTGATGAGTTCTTAAGAGATGCTATAGTGCTCCTGAATTTAGTGGAACTATCACAGGCAGAGAGAGCTGACTGATAATACTTGGATTTGGCCTTCCTAATCATGCTGGTGTAGATGTTTGTTTGTTGCCTAAAGGCTAACCAGTCATCAGGGGTGCCACTGGATCTAGCCTCGGACCAGGCTTTGTCTCTGTTGCGGATGGCTTTGGAGAGTTGTGGGGGAGAACCAAGGACTGTATCTGGTTTTAATTCTGTGTTTTTCGTAAGGGGCATGTCTGTCAGCAATAACATTAAAAGATTGTGAAAAGTTTTCCAGTGCCACGGCAGGATCAGGATGTATTCACATATCAGAATGTGGAAGCAGAGAATGTTTGACATTTTGCTTTATAAATAACAATGAATTGGTAGGTCCAGAAAGCTTCCTATCTATGCAGGGCCAATAAGCAAGACCTTAGAGCCTCAAGGTACCTGTGCTGTGGCTGACATGACCTTTGAACTCCCTGTGGAGGATGTAGTTATCCATTGGGGATGACTAGAGCACAACAACACCTAGATGAGACAATCTAGTTTAAATCGTCATTGGTGTCTGTATTTTTCAAATGAGAAGAATGAATGGAATAAAAAGTTTCTGTCTCCTATAAAGAGATGACTTGAATGTTTGCTTTCTGATTGATAAAGTGTGTAATATCCTCAATCTGTCACAGTCAGACCTTTGCTGCAGTGTTTTTTCTCTTGTGGTCCTGACCTGTGTTGGAGGCCATGCGTCATGATTCATCTGCCAGCCGCCGAAAGGGGAAAACCCCTCAACGACGCCCCCAGCAGCCGGCCCCAGGGACCTCCAGCTCAACACCCCGGTCTCCAAGACGGCGCAGAATTTCAAGTGAGAGTGACTGAAGTACCGGGGCTGACATTTGAGCTAATGATTATGTCCAGTCACAGAAATAAATCACTGCTTTTGTCAAAACTTAATATAGGCCTAAGTAAAAATTTGAAAAACAAGGCAAGTCATTTAAACAAAATGACTATTTAAAACATTTCCATACTCTATAAGTTAAAACTCATAAGTTAAAAAAAATATTCCCTCTGGTGTTTGGTGAAGTAGAATATTTCACCTGTTTGCCAAGTAGTGTCTTCATTCCTTTCGAGGATAGCTTACCTGTCCTGCCATCTCAACAAACACTGTATCTGTTTTCCAGAGCGGTCTCCAGGGACTCCCAAGAAGAGAAGGTTTCGACCAGGAACCAAGGCCTTAATGGAGATCCGCAAGTACCAGAAGAGCACCGAACTCCTGCTCAGGAAGGGACCCTTCTCTCGCCTGGTGAGTGAAACAGCAGAAAACAAGGAGAATACGATAGCTGTCTGCACCCTCTTTCACACATGCAGCTTCATCCAGAAATCCTCTGGATGAAGTTTATGTTTCTCTTCATGTGTGAACGAGAGTAAGACTCAGTATTGAAGAGAAGTTGCAAATTGCTCCCTTTGAGAGCTGGTGAAATTCTTAGCAATTTTCCTTTGCAAAGTTGTATGGGTCGGGGGCAGCCCTGCAGCCTGTAACCATGAATCTCAAGTCCGACTGTGGACCTTTTGTTACGTGTCTCTCCCCTTCTCTCTTTAAGTTAAAGGGCAGTTGTTGTTTTTTCAAAGAAAAATAACTTTAATGTCTTTTTTTAAATATACATTACACAGAAGACACAAACTGACTTAATTAGGAGATCACTGAAGAATTTTGCCCGTGGCACCTACCGACCACTCAGCCAGATGCAGCCGGACCGGGCTCCGCAGCAGGTAGTGCGACGGAATTAATTGCGTAATTTCATAATAAATATCCAAGCATAACCACGCCCAAACCCAATATCAGGAAAGTTTACAAAAACTTACTATTATGGACATAATACTAATAAGACCCTAAATTACATAGTTAGAAGGCTATTGTGGATTTGGGTTTCCAGAGGCTTTAAGGAGAGAATGAACAAAAAATGCATAAACAAAATTAATACTATATGAACAAGAAAACCTAAAAGACAAAAATAAAATGAATGAATAAATACATACCTTTAGTAATTAGTATTATATAAGCATTGTCACAATCAGGTCAATCAAATGAATCCTATAAAAAAAAGGAGAGCGAAAGAGAAACCCCCCCACACAAATCAAATGTATCCCACATTAAAGGTTCTGTGTGTAACATTCAGAATATGCTTGTTAACAATGACACCTGTGGCCGTTAAGTGAACTGCAGTCAGCATCCTGTTGCTGCATGTGCTTGCACTCCGCAGGCGCGAGCCAGCATCGGCCAAAACAGTGACGTGACATAAACAAGACTGAACATAATTGACAGGCATCATTTTGACAGCTTGCTTGCCAGCTTTATCAATCGCTGTTTGTCTAGCTTTCACCGAGAGGCTCAGCAACGTCAGCATAGTTACATTAGCTGGATGAAAACGCTAGTGGTGAGTGAACTAGACGGAATATCATAAATAAGATGTGTTGCCACACTTCATTATTGACGCGAACTCTCGCTGAATCGATGCACACGAGTTTTCCCCCAACGAAGGTCACATTCTCGTTTTACCAGACGAACTTCACCAGATAAAACTTTTTTTTTTGTGCTTACGTGGAGTTTGTGTTGGAGTCTGTGTTGTGGTGGGTGCCGGTCATTTGTTAACGTCAGCGGATGACAAGCAAGCAACTTTTAAAATGGTTGTTTTCTGAACGGAGTTTGGATTGATCAGGGCTATGCTATGCTAACACTGTAGCTGCTCCATCAACACTCAAAATAACATCATCTAAATTAGGCATGAATACGCCAGCAACATTATTGTATATGCACACAGATATCTACATATTGTGTAACTTTAAAATGATATGTGTATAAATATGAAGTAGTATCATAGAGCTAACGTTAGCTAGTGTTGCACACTGTTGACGCTGGTTCAACATCACATATGTTGTACATTGGTTATAAGATTGTAAAGTGTTAAGGGTTGCTCAACTAATTTCAGGGAAAACTGGTACACAGAGGCACTATACATCAAATTATATCTTCTCAAAACAGATTTCCCTGTTTGAGCGCATGTCACGGAATCCAAGTAAGGGTCAGCAGGTCGGGGCGGCCCCAGAAAGAAGGCCAGTTATCAACAAAACCAAATCCCCGCTCACTGAAATAATGAGCCAGCCAGCGGTTCAGTGAAGCAAGCCTTCCTGTACATCCCATCATTACCGCTCATGGGTCAGGGACCAGAGACAATTTATCAATGCCGACTCACCTTTTTGGCAAACTCCAATGTCCTGGCTAAATATACTGTATATTTCTTAAAATCTGAAGTGCAGTTTAAGATCAGAAACACTAAACCACAAACTAATACAGATGTCATTTAAAGTTTCAAGAGCAGAAATTAAACAGGATATACGTGCGGTTTTGCAAATTAAATGAATTCCATAATCTCCAGTCCTACAGTTTGGGAATGCACCCACAGTCTGAAGAGGCAACATTTTCTGTGTGTTTCTCTCTCATGTGTGTGACCGGAGACTTGGTTGATTAAAAGCCTTGGTTCCTCCTCTTGGTTCAGGTTCGTGAGGTATGCCAGAGTTTTTCCAGAGAGGCTCTTCGCTGGCAGGTCTATGCTCTTCTGGCCCTGCAGGAGGTAAGCAGCTGCCTCCACCACCGAACTAACATGCTGTCATTCTTAGCAGTACAAATTATTGAGTGAACAATTGTAGTGTTTGCTTCTGGTCAGTATACTCACAACACCTCAGACATGATTCAGATTGACGATTTCACACAAGGATAAAAGTATGAGAGCTTGTGTGGAACATTTTGTATCATTTGGTGTCAACCCTGGTTTAATGAGATCACTAGACATTCATACACAACTGTTAAGCCATCATACAGCCATTTTAAAGAATACAATTAGATGTACTGTATATTGTGTATATTTTAGAGTTCATGTACTGCACATAAAGCCATACCTTTCATTGTTGTCTGAAAATTGTAGTTGAGCTGCCTTAATCTTTTCCCTTTTTTGGGTCACTTGGGGACAGTGGACCAAGTAGTGAACAAAATGATATTATCATCATATAAGTTGTTACGGTGAACTTGTTAGCAAACAGTTTACACACCCAGCACACACAGTGCAACATTTGGTGTCGTGTTTGTGTCTACCTGATGAATGTGAGTCCAGTATTCACTCTTCTTTTAGCTCTGGTTTAGTCTCCACCAACTCCTGAGAAAAATATCAGACAACTATCTTGTCATCACAATTCACTGTAGAAAAGTGCCCTGGATTTCGTCTTTTAATAAAAAAATTGTTCATCCGAAATACAGTGTCTCGTTTCTTTGATCTAACGTCACCTGTTTTTCTTCCTCCTCCCAGGCTGCAGAGGTGTTTCTCGTCATGTTATTCTCAGACGCCAACCTGTGTGCCATCCACGCCAAGCGGGTCACTGTGTTTCCCCGTGACATTCAGCTGGCCAGGAGGATCCGTGGGGTGGATAACCTGTAAAAACAGCACAGTACAGGGTGGACAAGCGAATACCAGCAACAGGAATGACACTCTGACATTCTTTCCACTTCAGTCTGTTGTGATACTTTGATACTGCGTTTAATCAGTTCAAACAGCTGTGTACCTTCAGAAATCAGAAGGATAATCCTTGTCATGCAGCTGTATTTTAGTACGTTATTGAATTTTACTATACATAATAGACCTGCTGTGATAATTGTTCTGTGTTGTATTGATTTTGATATATTTTGTGTACATATTGTTCTCCATTCCAAGTAAACTTATTTTCTTAATAAACAGTAAGAATCTTTTCTGTTATGTACCGGATGTCTTATTTTGGACACGAGCAAAGATTTCATCTCATTGTATGTCTTTGTATGATGGGTGGCTGTGGGTCATCCACTAATCGGAAGGTCGGCGGTTCGATCCCTGGCTCCTCCAGTCCGCATGTCGAAGTGGCCTTGGGCAAGCTACTGAACCCCCAAATTGCCCCCGAAGGCTGTGCCATCGGCATGTGTATGTGAGTGAATGTGATTACATTACCATGATGAGGTGGTTGGCACCTTGCATGGCAGCCTCCCCCATCAGTGTATGATTGTGTGTGTGTATAATAATAATAATAATAATAATAATAATAATAATAATACAGCAACAATATCCACTATTCTGTACATGTAGCCATGCAAGCAACACGAAGCAACAAAACAGCCAAGCCACTGATTGTAACCATTTTACAGGTGCTTTAACAGTGATTCATCAAGAACGGGGTGAAAGCAGATCTCAGATCGGTGCTCACAAAGGGAAACAGATCCAAAACCCTTAGGAAGCGAGAGTGTACAGGTGGTTGACTGTTGGGAGGAAAATCTGCAAAAGCGCAAAGACACAAAACGGAGTCATTCAAGAGAGGCACAAAGAGAAAGAAGAGTGTGTTTTCCCACAGAAGACTGTTTTCTAGAAGTAGGGAGGTGTTCATGGTCACGAAACAAGCTCGTGACTTCAAGAAGCTGGTGAGGTCTTCTGAAAGGCGCCTTAAAATCAATTCTATAGCTTACAGGCAGCCACCAGGGATATTTTAGTATGGGGGTAATTTGTGATTAGTTTTGGTGAGGTCTTGGTTGCAGTGTTTTGAACCAGTTGTAGATGTTTGATCAGGTTCCTAGGGAGGCCTGTGAACAAAGATTGTGAATAAGTTTTTCATAGTTGTCCCATGGAGAATTGGTGTAACCTTGGCAATGTTTTTTAAGTGGTAAAAGGCTGTTTAGTGGCGTACCCCCAGATTCTTAGCCTTAGTTTAAGGTCGACTTGAGCCCTGCATGAAAAAACACATTTATTTAAATGAAGCCAGTGCTTCAACGCAGAGGAGGGTCACAGGGTCGTCCAGAGAAAGAATTTAACCTGGCTCAACTTTTGCTGCAATGCAACACAACGAGGTCATATGGCAAGGTGCTGCGTTAACCACTTGAATACATGCAAGCACCCGTACCTGGTAGATCATTTTGTGACATGGACACCGTATTTCTTCTGTTTACCTCACGAGCGTTGTGACGAAAAATAAAAGATTGCTGCTTAATAACTTTCCAAAGTTGTAAAAGTGAAGAGTGAAGGTGAGTAAAGCTGCTGGGCCTGATAACTTCCCTGGCCGTGTACTAGGTTAGTTGATGTCATCACTGACATTTTTAACATCTCACTGTCACAGGAGAGTGTTCCCACCTGCTTCAAGACAGCCACCATTGTCCCTGTACCTAAAAAGTCTGCAGTGTCAAGTCTAAACGACTACCGCCCTGTGGCACTCACCTCCATTCTGATGAAGTGCTTTGAGAAACTGGTTCTTCAGCACATCAAAGACAACATCCCAGCCAGCCTGGACCCTAACCGGTTTGCACTCAGAACCAACAGATCTACAGAGGATGCCATCTTAACAACACCTATATCAGAATGCTGTTTCTTGATTTCAGCTCAGCATTCAACACTCAACACAATCTCCCCCATGAAACAAACTTCGCACTCTGGGCTTGAGTCTGTTCATGCTGTATACCCATGACTGCAGTCCCCAACACGGGGAGAACTGTCGTGAAGTTGTGGACGACACCACCATCATCAGTCAGATTTCAAACAACGATGAGACTTCATATTTGGAGGAAATCAACAATCTTGCAGAATGGTGCACAGAGAACAACCTACGGCTGCGTCTGCCTTGTGGGTGTTAGCAACAGTGATTGCGGCTGGCCACGACGGATTTGACCGCTTCACAGCCAGGAGCTGTTCGCTCGTTAAACGCTTACTACGGGGGGTCCACTGGCTGAGACCCCCATGCGTTGCCTCATTCCTCAGTGGGAACTTCAGACAAGCGTGGCTGAGCTGCGACCGAACCCATCTTTCCAACCCAAGGTCATCACCTCAGCCTTCAGGTCCAGGGTCATTCGCCTGAGGGCTTCTTTGTGTGGAGGGCTTTTTGTGTCCCTGTGTGGTGCGTGCGCTGTGCTGTTAAGTGGACTGCACGGCTGGCCTGAAGTCTGAAGTCTGTTTGTCTGACATGGCGCACAAGCCCAGGGTGCTCCACTGGATATCTGATGCAATTCACCAACAGCGTAGCCCATTAGAGGGCGTAGCACGTATGAAATAGAAATAGTAGTGCAGTAGTACTGAACTCCAGTTCTATGAGTATGTACGTAGTCCTCTAACTACAGGCCCAGCTGGCCCGTTTTATTCCTGTTGCTGAGTTCAAAGGGAGATGAGCAGCAGCCGCGCTGGTGTTTTATAGTGTGTGATTGCTACCTCCTGATTGGGTAGTGTGTGCACAGATCTGTCCCAGGGTGCCAAGGCGGAGCCTTGATGGGGTAAACCAAACATCCAGTAACTACTATTTCTTTGTCCTCCTCTTATACTTACACAAAACAGAGAAAAAGAGCAGAACACTTCTGGCCGTTGATGTGACACATGACTTCCTGTATACGGAAGACAATCATGGTTAATGTCCACCATTTTGTCTGCAGCCAGGCCGTTCTCGCTTGGACCCCTAAATATCTGACCAAAGACAATAAAGTTCCAACACTGTTGGTGCTTAGACCCCTAAAAATGAAATAACAGAAATAAGAAGAAGCATCAAATATTCTTCAAAGTGTCTTCCAGAAGAGTGGCAGTTTATTATGCTTTACTGTACCTGTACTGTTAATGGATGCATAAAGGTTTGTCACAACAACCGAGAAAAGTCTAAAATTACAACCATTGTTGTTTTTTATTCATATGATCAAAACAGACACAGGAGTTATACAGTCATTGATTGTTATGTGTTTGGTATATGCAGATAAAAGCAAAGCCATATGTATTCAAGAAATGATTTGGTTTCTAAAGCAACAAAAACTTACAGAGAAGTCTGTCCAAAATTGTTTAGTCCAGCTGTTGTAAACAACTGCCATTTTAATTCTAGTTGAGATTTAAGGGATGAACATAAGGGATCAATATTTTAATATCCACTTAGAAATTTCTTACATGCATAATAGTTACTTAAACATTTTCTGTGAAGCTCTTTTACTGAGGCACAGACGCCTCAAACAAACTTGCTAAATTTCGCTCCCTCGGTCAATTGATAGACATACCATCCAATAGTGTTTCGTCTAGTTTACTGGCGCCCTCACCCTAAGCATTTGATTGGATGGTTAACTTCCGGTTGTAAACTAATGCCGCATTCAAGTCCTATCGGAGTTATCGTAATTACGAAACTCAGACTTGTGCTCAGTAGCGTTCACGTCAACATCCCAGCTGCAATTAGCTCCGATAGATCCGACTTAGCACTTAATAATACGGAAGTGCTTGAAAACACATCAGACAAAGTCCGCCGTTCGATGTAATTAAATGGGTATGGTGTTATAATGTGGATGCACAGTGTTAACCAACTTCACATTTCCTCACACGAGCATCTCTGTAATCATACAACCGAGCTGATGACGTGAACGCTCGCAAGTAGTTGAAGTAGGATGTTTTTCTCATAGGACCTGAACGCAGCATAAACAACAGACTCCGTCCAGTTCCCGGTGGAGGAACAAGAAGAGTTACTAGTTGATACCAGCTTCTTTTCTGTAGCCAGTAGAAACGTGGGCTCCACTGAGGTGGAAATGCGGATGTAGTTTGCTGCTCTTATGGCGTTTGCACCTGCGTGCTCTGAGAAAGAGTCGGGATGTTTTCAACCAACATGGAAACAAAAAGAGTGGAGATCCCCTCCGGCGTACTGGACGACCTCTGCAGGTAAATCGACGCTTTACCGACCTCTACCATCGTTGTTTGGTTGTCATTACACTTTGAACAACAATTATAACAACTGTGATTTCACTGTGTTTCGTGGTAAGTGACAAACTAGCGCTGTCCCCGGTGTGTGTACGTGTTTGTAGTTGTTGTTCGCTCAGCTGATGTTGAACCGTGTTTGTAGCATGATGCTGTCATGCTAAACGCTTTTAACACTGCAATAACACAGACTACACAGCGGACCAGTCTTTATTGGTAAACACAGAAGTGTACAACAACAACACATACAGTACCAGCTTATTTACAATTCTACAAACAACAAAAACAAGTAGAGCCAGGGGTTAACGTTAGGCTACATAGGCTTTACCAAGAGGGCACACATTTAGATAAAAACACCAACACAGAGTGGACATACAGCTTCTGAGTTGGAAGAAATAATAGAGATGTCTACTTAATTATTGTGCAATCCAATGCAAGTGTTCCGCCTTAAAGTCTACTGTTATGATACCTTTAATTTAATGCTGATGTACTGAACTGCATCGTACTCAGAGATGTTTCTAATACTGACCACCTCATGTATGGAAATAGGGAGGACAAAACATTAGAAACCCCTCAGTATAATGTAGTCCAGTACAACCCACCTTTAACTGTGACCTCAGTAATAAACAGAGAACTGAATTTACACATTTCACACAATGGCAGCAAAAACAGAAGATTTTAAACTTAGTGAAGGTAGAATTTATGGCAGAACATTTGTATTCGGTTGCATCAGATTGTCTTGGTGTACTTAATAAAGTGGCCACTGAGTGTAGTTTTGTAGGTTGGTCCTGGTGGTTAGGGCTCTCACATTTTCAGTCAAGTTTGAACAAATTTGAACTAACATGTAATTAATTATTAATTAATTGAAATAACTTGAACACAACCCTTAGAGCAAGAGTCCTGAGGATGAGTGTGGTGAAAAGTCTGCAGTCAGACGAAGGTGTACAGTCAATGTTGTTCCACTACTGGTCCTCCGCTGCCTCACTTGTGACAGCTGCTTTGTACAAAGTCACAGTCTGACCTTTGTTGGTCATTTTACTGTCTACGGTGTAGAACCCTAAATACTTCTACACACTGCTTCTCAGATGCTTCAGGGTTCATTTATTAGTCATTCTACAACACAAGGTTGCACAACGAAATGCAAGTTGTAGTCCCTTTCTGCTACACAAGAACAACTATTTGTTATGCTGAAGTGTGGAGGATGAGTTGAGGAGTCTCACAGCCTGAGTAAAGAAGCTGCTCTGTAGTCTGGTGATACGACAGCGGATACTTCTGTATTGCTTGCCAGTAGGGGTGTAACAGTATGTGTATTGGTCCTGAACTGTTCGGTACTGGACGTTCGCTTTGGTATGTGATTCCGTATGTGGCATCACCCGAATGTGTCGATCAGCAGAACAAGACAGAATCACACTGGAAGGCGAGTCCTTCTCCCCACAGCGTTCAGGCAGCCTCTCACTGCAGATTCACACCAAAGTAATAACTGATATAGGGTGTTTATGGCTGCAGATATGTGACCACACTCGGTCGTAGAGAATACAGGATTTAAGCATGTGGTGCTTGAGCCCCGCTACAATGAGCCTTCATGTGTGCATGTTAGTCAGTCTTGTGCTGCCCTGTAGAAACCAGCACAAGCTGCAGCTGTTCAGGAGTTATCAACAGGTCAGAGTCTGATGATGGAGCATCACTGACATTTGTCTTATTTATTTGTTCTTATTGACAACATGTCAGAATTTGAGTGTCTTAACTGTTACAGTAAGAATTATGGCCAATGAGCCTCTGTTGACTGTTTACATGTTTCACAATAAATGACAAACATTTTATTTTCTAAATGTTTTTGTTTTCCCTGCTGTGCTTTCCGATGTTGAGCAGTAGGTTGTTCTCTGTGCACAACCTGCAAGATTGTTGATTTCCTCTCGAAATGAAGTCTCATCAATGTTTGAAATCCGGCCAAGTCATCTGCAAACTTCACACTTTAACTTTAAAATGAGCATGGTTAATGCGCGGCCCAGGACAGGAGGGCTCTGCAGTGGGTGATTAAAACTTTGATACTAAAAACAATACCCACCCCAGCCATAGCTTGCTGCCGTCTGGCAAGCGATACAAAACTATCCACTGTTGGACCACCAGACTACAGAGCAGCTTCTTTCCTCAGGTTGTGAGACTCCTCAACTCATCCTCCACACTCCACCATAATTAATAGTTTTCTGTTCTGTTCACACCTATATGAGCTTGTTGGACATCCCATTCTAAAACCATGGGCATTAATATGGAGTTGGACCCCCCTCTGTGGCTATAACAGAAGATAACACTCTTCTGGGTAGGCTCTCCACAAGATTTTGGAGTGTGTCTGTGGTAATTTATTTCAGCTAGAAGAGCATTTGTGAGATCAGGCATTGATGTTGGATGAGAAGGCCTGACTCGCAGTCAGCATTCTAATTCCTCCAAGAGGCATTCAGTGGGGTTGAGGTCAGGGATCTGTGCAGGCCAATCAGGTTCCTCCACACCAAACTTGTCTAAACATGTCTTTATGGACCTCGCTTTGGGATTTCATGGCTATTTGCTGGATTATATGCACCTGTTAGCAATGTGTTTGGCTAAAACACCTGAACTCAATAATTAGTATCAATAATTAGTAGGAGTGTCCACTGACTTTTGGCCATGTAATGTAGGTGCAATAGGTCAAGCTGATAGAGAATTTTAAGAACACCCTCTGCTGGACCACAAGTCGAACTACTTTAAATGCTCTATTGCGCTTATAGACTGTAAAATGTGAACTCTAACAGGTCATTATAGTTTGAAGATTACATTTTTCCCATGTTTGAACAAAATTTTGAATTTTGAATAAAAAGTGACCCACTAGTGGCACCCTCTATGACTGGTTCTCACAAACTGTTGTTGCAGTGGGTGTTTTCTGCTCTCCAGCCACAGGGGGCAGTAATGAGCCCTTTATGGCTCAGCACACAAGAATCAGGCAAAGACGATGCTGTACTCGAGGACATTTACATGAACTTAATCACTCTCAGCTTCCTCACGCTGTGCTGCTGGGCCACTTTTGAGTCTCTCTGTAGTGGTGGGCAGTGCCAGGATGTTTTTTGAGGTTCAGTTCGCAATGAATGGTATCCTGTTGCATATTCACTGTTTGAGTGTATATGTGTGAATGGGGAGTATCCCACATGTGGGGGCTCAATAAGGGCCCACAGTTCATTTTTGCCCCAGAGCCCCCTTGCACATTAATCTGGCCCTGATCCCATCTCTCCTGTGTTTCACCAGTCGGTTCATCCTGCACATCCCCAGTGAGGAGAGGGACAACGCTATCCGGGTGTGCTTCCAGATCGAGCTGGCCCACTGGTTCTACCTGGACTTCTGCATGCAGAACACCCCAGGAGCACCTCACTGTGGGATAAGAGACTTTGCCAAAGCAGATATCCTCATGTGAATGACCATGTTAAATGACCATATCACGGTTTTATTCATGTTTTACATTCATTCATGTGCATTGATATTCATATCCACTGTACTGTACGGCACACATTCTAAAGCATACCACCTTTTGAACCTTTTATATGCATTTTTGTACCTCATTTTTTTCTGCCACAACCACTCAAAAGAAATGATTTTTAATATAAACTAACATCAGCAGTGTGGTTTTCTTTGCACCTCATCAGGCTCATCCTCACAGCAAGAAGTCAAATGCTTGTGTTAGTTTAGATCAGACGTTATTTTCCTTGACAGCTGCAAACTCTTCCATCACTGTCCGTTTCTGTTGCCTCATGGAGAGGATGTGCAGAAAGTCCTCGAACAGTGGAAGGAGTACAAGATGGGTGTACCTACTTATGGAGCAATCATTCTAGATGAATCACTAGAAAATGTGAGTACACCACAGCAATATCTGACATAGCTTTTATAAAGTCATTTAAAAGAGATTTCTGGTTTATTACAACTTATTTTCACAATTGTATTCATCATGTGTCTCAGTGATATCAACATTGTGCTCACCAAGTTAATTGCTGAGATCTGGGAACATGGTGACCTCACTAAAGAGAAGTCAGACGGGTCAAGTAACTTGCTCGTGCTGAGGTCTTGTTCCCTGATCTCAGAGAGTGGTTTGGTGAGTACAATGTTATCGTAACTGTACCCATATTGTAATAAACCAGAATTATCCTTACAAGGCTGGTGTTGTTCTATGCTTTAGTTATTTTCAACAAATCCCACGAAGAGACTAAAGCCCCATTTTATTGATGTTGCCTGACTGCTATTAAGGCTTTTGGGTACCGAACCAGGACTTTCTTTAATAAAATGATAATAATAGACTATTAAAGACAGGCCTTTATGATTACTTTCCCCGGTTTTATACAGGATGTAATTTTTGACAGTATTTGAGTGAGATGGCTTTCTTTTCTTGTCTGCTCAGTGTGTCATGTTAAAGAAACTACAAGGAACTTTCATTTTGTGTTGATTTTGGCGCCCCTGTGGACAAAAGCGGTGGTATTTCACCACACGCACAGACACAATATTTGTTAGTAGATACATTCATTGTTGGGTCTCTGGGATGTGTTGACAAAAAGAAAAATATAGAATATCACCAACCTTATCCTTTGAAGTTAGGATGACCAGTGTCACCAGTGTACATCTAGTGCTGTTGTGAAAACCCACCCCACGTACTGCAGCCAACCGGTGTATCTTTTCTCTTCAGGCACTGCTTGTCCAGGGCTACCTTGCAAAGTCAGGCTGGGGCTTTCCAAAGGGGAAAGTTAATGAGGACGAAGCCCCTCATGACTGTGCAGTTCGTGAAGTGAGTCACTTGTTCTTTGCTGTTCAACTTTGACCAACTGAGAGCATTAAGAGCCATGTATAATTAATGTTTGTAGTTCATAGTTCAGAATACTGCGTGCTTTCCAGGTGATGGAGGAGACGGGCTTTGACATCAAGAATCGCATCTGCAAAGACATGTACATAGAGCAGAAAATCACTGACCAGCTGGTGCGGCTCTACATCATACCAGGGGTGTCAAAGGATACCAAGTTCAACCCCAAAACAAGGAAAGAGATCAGGGTAGGGATTCCTTTTTTATGCATTTTCTCCTCAGATTGATTTCCGTTTTTTTTGTAGCTGACAAACATTTCGTGATCTTGTTATTCTTGTCTTTTAGAACATTGAATGGTTTCCTATTGAGAAGCTACCGTGTCACAGGAATGACATGACCCCAAAGTCTAAACTTGGACTCGCCCCCAACAGGTTTTTCATGGCCATCCCATTCATAAGGTGTGTGTGTAGAAGGTTGCAATGAATTATTTTCATTATTGAAATATCCATGAATATATATGTATTTACTTTCCCTCTGAGAGTGAGATGAGAAGATGCAAGTTATCTTTCAACTACAGAGCTGGAGTCAGGATGTGGTTAGCCTAGCTTAGCTAGCTAAAGCTGTCCTGGCTCTGTCCAAAGTTCAACAATACACCTACCAACACCTGTTAAAGCACACTAAATAACATGCTGTATCTCGTTTGCTTAATCTGTACAAACAGAAATGTAAAAATAACAATGTGTGTGGTTGCCCCAGTGTGGTTGAGCTTTTGTTGATTTTAGTTTCACTATAGTAATTGATTTTTATTGATGGCACACTTCCTGCTCCACCTGTACAGGCCGCTGCGAGAATGGATCAGCAGGCTGAAAGGCGAGTCAACTGACAGCGATGAGGACTTTGCAAACAATGGCAACACGCCAGGCAAACCTTCAGACAATGCTCGGTAAAAACACTTCATCAGTATCTGGCCCTTTAGCTTCTAGAGACCAAAAAACAGAGCTAAAAGAGAGTGAATATTGGACTTACATCCATCAGCTGGACACAAACACCACTCCAAATGAATGATCATGTTTGTTTAACAGTGAAACATTCCTTTCTTTTCTTTGTTTGTTTTGGGGTTTTTTTTGTTTAGCAAAATCTGGATCACTACCACAAAGTGAGTCAGCCGGGCTCTCTTTGGGTTGCCTAACATTGGTGATCCTGGTGTATCACGAAGCTGGTTATCAACTGGTTCTGTTCACTCTGTTTTTTACAGTCCAGCTGTGAGCATGTTCATGTGAAAGAGGCAGAGTTGTTCATTACAAGCAACATCGTCAGAACCATGACTGAAGTATCTCATATGAAATGAGATGAAAGGGTGATACCCGCAGGGAAATTCAGCTGAAGTGACAGCAGAAAGTGATATTCAACAAATATGAACAATATAATCACGGAACTAGAATAGAATAAGAAGCTGTAGAAACATTTGAAATGATTTTAAAACATAAATAAGGCTAAGGCTATAAATAAGTTTGTGATTTATTACATATGTCTTAATTATAGTGAGTATTCTTTTTTTGTCTGATGATGAACAAACTATTATCAATAGGTGACGCGCATAACAAAGTGAAAGTAATATCTCTGCTGCCAAAACGAAGGGGAGAGGAGAAGAAAAGTAGTTAATGTCTGATGAGGTCTATCTGACTGAAATGTTGTACTTCTAATCATGAGAGCTTTATTTATTATCATCATCACAAAGTCTCCTCGTGTTATTTAGATGTGCAGTGATAGAATAAAAGTGTAAAAGCATCGACTTTTAATTCTGTGGGGAATCAAAGGAACTTTATGAAAGTGCAGCTGTAATCATCATTGTGTATTTATTGTGGTAAACTCTCCGTCT
Organism: Oplegnathus fasciatus; assembly: GCA_003416845.1. Taxonomy (NCBI): domain Eukaryota; kingdom Metazoa; phylum Chordata; class Actinopteri; order Centrarchiformes; family Oplegnathidae; genus Oplegnathus; species Oplegnathus fasciatus. The sequence continues at coordinate 1,825,685 of NTHP01000067.1, read as the reverse complement.
GTTGATTAGAAGCTCTGTTCTAAAACCAGAGAGGAGATGGACAGTCGGCTGGAACCGCAAAGTGACTCTACTGACCTATAAAGATATACACTGCTTTTCATTACTTGTCACTTTATTGTAAAATCAGAACTCAGTTTTTCTGCTCTGGAGCAGGTTAGTCCTGCAGCACACTGTACTCACTTTGTGGTACAGGCCCCAGGACTTTTTTTTTAAATTTAGTTTTTGAGATCCTACTAACAAACTGTAAATTCTTGCATCACATTTGGTGTGCCGTTATTTGGACAAGCACTGCATATAATAATCACTGTTGCTACAGTTACAGTTGCTTTTTTCTTCCATCTCTTAGGTCAAAATCCCGCCGCCTCACAGGTACTGACGCATTTCCAGGAGACGGCTGGGCAAAATACAAACAGCAGAAAGCTCTGAGCCAGCTGAGCCAGTATGAGCTGAACCAGGTTAGAAAAGACAAGATTACTCTGCTACAGTTAACCGACTGTATATGTAACAGCAGCGTCTTGCAGTTAATAGATAAGATAATGGATCTAACAGTTAATGGATACACATGAGGAAGAAGTTCCTTGTTTGAAGCTGCCATCACATTATTTTCATTTTTTGTGAAGAGCAGCACTGTTCACAAAAATTAAAAATAATCTGCAGCTAATACTAGTCGGCTCATTTAGACATGGCCTTCACAGTGAAGCCTGTCAATAGATGATAAATACTGTGAGCATGGCCTGTGTTGAAACCTGGGGATCTAAATCAGTAAGAAGAGCTGAGCCCTTCTGCTTCCACATGAGGGTTCACCCAGCAACTAACTTAATCAGTAGTGTCTAACCTGTACCATCAAAAGCCATATCGTTTAAACACCTTCAATTTGTGTTGATGTTATCACCATCTTAAAGCAGGGGCAGACTGAAACAATAATTCAGACCGGGCCCTTGACTCCATCCCAGGACACCCTGTCCACGCATACCACTCATTTTGTAGGCTAACCTTATTTGTTAATGTAACTGGTGTAACAGTTTTCCCACATTTTCTTTGTTAGATCACAGCAAATGTTCATTCACCTGTGTCCGTACTTCTATTTTCTTGTGTGTATACACACATTCAGTGAAACTGAACATAAGCTACAACAATCTAATATACTACAAATGTTTATTCACCTGTGTCCGTAAAGCAAACAGCACAAAGGTGGCTGATGATTGTGTGTACACCTACACACTGAGTCAATTAAATTGAACTTTAACTACATAACTAAGTATAATACCAAAGTTTTAAAGAAAACACGCCACTGTACAGAAGTTTTGACTCAAAGCAAATGTTCTTTCACTCTTGTCAGCCAGTGAAGAGTCACTGCATAGCTACTTCAGAGTAACCAGTAAGTCATTACCACTGATTAGCTAGGCTGAGTTAGGTGTGTGTGTGTGTGTACGTGTGTACGTGTTTTAGCTAGTGTTTGTGACTGACCTGGGGTCTCACTTATAAAACAGTGCATAGGATCCATACTAAAAGTGTACGTGCACACAGAAGCCAAAAATGGCGTGTGCAGGGTTTTACAAAGCCTAGAGGAAACTGTTGAAGTGCCGTCTGCCATACTTCAGTTTCCTCTGTGTTTTGTCTCTGGCCATAACGAAGTTAGCTAATGCGCTAAAAGAGTTAGCGTTATGAGAGAAATCACCTAGTTCCCCAATTTCTGATAAGGTGGGCATGACAGACCTTTAGACACATAACGTTATCCACACCTACAACAGACAATACGCTACAAACACATCTAACTATAGTTGTCTTTCGACTGGCAGTGTCAGCTGGTAAAACTGGCTGTCAACAATAGCACACTAGTATAATTATAAAAGCCAGAAGGAATGCTTGTATAATGTGTTGTAATGACAAAGTAGTGGTCATAGTGAGTGAAACTGTGATCTGACATGGACATTGCAAAATGTGTTATGTATCTGGGACTGTTGATTAGCTATGTTTGATATCTGTCAAGCTGAATGGACTCTGAACAGTAAAACAGATTTTATTCTGGTCCAAACACAGAACTCTTTCTGTGAGAAAGGACACTGGATATATCCTGGAATGTAACTGTTGCTGAAAAGGAACAACACTATTCACTTACTACTGTTTACAACTTTTTCCAGCTGTGTTCCAGCATCACCTGTTTATCTGGGACCGCGCTTGGGACCCGTAACACCTACACTATTAAAGATTGCTGTTGCCGCCCGCACTGTAGCTGCTAGTGCACCCCCACTAATTTTCCTGGTGGTAAATTTAGAAGTTTCAACATTATGACTTGATGAGGACGGCTTTAACACACCGTTTTTGTCTTTGTGAGACGAGGGACAGGAACTGGTGATGACGTCTCATTTTGGATGAAGTGCAGGTTCAGCCTGCTTCACTGATACAGCCCCTGGAATGGGACGTCGAATCTGTCAGTGGAGTTGCTACATCACTTTTACCTCACAACTTCTGTTCTTTCCTCTGTAGAACCCAAATTTGAAAGGCAATGGGAAGAAATATCAGGACTCGCCTTATGTGAAGAAAGGAGCCAATGACAATGGAGCCAGCAACCAGCAGGTGAAAACCATATTAGTAAGTACAAAACCATGTTTGTTTCAGATTACTGTTTTTTGTAAGTACTCAGATCACATGTGATTCTAACGCTTAGAAAAAGGAGTTTCCTGAACACTGTACAGACTATTTTTGACTGTCTACTACCACTAGTACTACAGACACATGGTAGACTTTGGCATGAGACTGCACTGCAAGTGATTGTTTAATTACAATCTGTGCACTCTTTTACTATTTCTACAGAAAGACGATAAAAGACTTCAGCCCAGAAGACTGCAAGACAGTTTTGAGAGAGGTATGGTTTGTACAGTTACCATGTCTAACTTTGAGACTGCACCCACTCTGCTAAGCTGACTTAGCTTAATACAACACTTTAACTGCTGCACTGAATCTGCTAATGTGACAGCATTGAAGTCACACTTGAACTGTGTAGAAAACATGACAGATGTGTCACTGGGTCCTGAATTGGCACATACCTTTACAGAAAAAATACACCAACTCCTTTTCAAACATGAGACCGACATGTAAAGGCCCCAATCCTTCTTCCCCCACAAATGATGCCATCAAGTTACTCTTGGAATCACCTTTAATTAGCTACAGCTGATATGACCTGCCGTCAGAGGCGGCTTGTTGTTTTAACCGGTAAAAGTCACTCACCGGTGCACCCAAATCATTTTTTCACTCAGACACTTGGATATGCAGCAAAATGCTCGCAGCTCTCCCAGCTGTGGTAAACACTAACAACACAACACACACCACAGTGGAGGACAGTAAAGAAACACAGTAAAGAACCACAGTAGAGCTCAGTAAAGAAACACAAAGAAACTTGAGGGTCTGGGGCCCACAAAGGCAGTTGCCCAGCCTTCAGTAATCCAGCCTTGTCCCCCCAGGGGCCCTGTAATGAATTGCATATGTGTTGTCAAGGGGTAAATGAGGAGCACTAGTTGCGGTTCAGAAGGAGCACATTTAAGTGAATACTGACAACAGCAGACCAGATGGGGAATAAACATCTTCCTCTCACCATAGTTTCAGACCTTCCTAAGATTAAAGGCTAAGTGAACATCCTCCACACAGGAAACATATAAATGAGCTTTTCTTTTCACAGATGTGGCTGCATGCAGCTCCAATGGTCACCAGACAGTCCACAGCAGAGTCTGTGAGCACCTGCTGTCCTCCAAGGCTTTCCTCAATTTCAAATTTGACAGAGACGCCATCATGAAATGTTTTGACTACTGACCTGACCTGGCTGATGAAGCGCTGTGCCTCTCCTTTAACAACATCAAACTATGGCCTCAGAGACTTTTTACCCTATAGTCCAGGCAAGGATGTTACTGAACATGCCCTTTTCCTCCTTGCCTTGCTTGTCATGAACACATTTACAGTGGGGAGTTGTCCGTTTCTCATTGAACACATCAAGTTTGCCTTTCTTGCCCAACTTTTCAGACCTTATAAAACAGATGGTAACCTAACAGCACTGTCTTCAATCTGTCCAAGGCAGAATCCTAACTTTAGTTTTTAGTTCTTCATCTTTGAATACCTAAATCCATGATTTAATCTGCAGGAGACAACCATAGACCATAACGAGGGGACTGCTCAGGTTAACCATTAGTCTTTTAAAGGCAAAAGCTCAAAAGTTTTGAGAATATAATGGATTTTAAGCACATGTGAGGCGACAGTGAAAAGTAATCAGTTCAGCTGTGATATTTTAGTGAATCTGGCCAGTTAATGTTAAATTTATCATGTTATATATTGATTTTAATCATTTAGACATTGGTCATTTCCTCCATTCTTCCAACTGAGTACCAAAAATGTTTTGGATGCTGAAGAAAGGTGGTTATTAACAGTGTTATTGGCTTTATTACCAAAATTACTGAAGATTTTATCCAGAAATGTAGAATGTAATGGAATATTGACTTAGGAAAGGAAGAACAAGTAGTCTTGTTGCAACTTCGTCTTCACAAGTTGAACGCCATTAAATTCAGATGTTACTCTGTTTTATGGAAGTCTATGGCTGCCAATATTAAAATGAAATCATTAAATCAAACTGATGTTTGAACATCCATAATTAAGGCCCGAAAATGAAGATGCCATTAACAAATGGCCAATACTTTGTGGACTCACTGTATAATGATAATAATAATAATTGAATGAATCAAAGTGGTTGACAATGTACAACCTGAATGAAATAGCAAACTGGACTTCTGTTTGAATTTAAATTATGTCCTGTTAGCTGGTGTCTAATGAAATTGCTGTAATAGAAGGATTTTTGCACGCCTTTTTTGTGGAAAAGTCAATTATGAGAAATGACCATGAAAAAGGCCACTTCTTTTATTTTCATCAGAAATGAGTTAAACTCAGTTCCAATTCAAATACAAATAGAAGAGTGTGGTTTGCAATTTTATTTTCAAGTTGAGGTTGTACAATTTTTTATATTTTAATATTTTCAGCCACAGACCTCCATATGTTGTTGTTGTTATTTGCCTTAAAGTAAAAAATTCCTGTTGAAATTTCTTAGACCAGAAGTTCTCAATCATATTCTTCGTGATCCACTAGTTAGCTGCTATAGTGTTTGGTTAGCATGAAAACATGCAGACTCTTGGGCTATGGGCCACGATGGAGGACCACGGCGTTAGACTACTGTGAACAAGTTATTCTCAAAAACATTACAAATGACTCTCACAAAGGGCCACATTAAGGGATTAGCCTATAGAGTTGAAAACAAGCAAAGGCAATTTTCATAGAATCAGTAACTGTTTTAGAAGTCTTCAAAGTTCGACCCACAGTCTAGCATTTTATATTTTCTCAAGGAAATATTGTATACATGCATACATGTGAGATGACTAAGTCTGGATGTGAGATCTTATGTTGTGATGTTTTTCACGGGGGGGTTTCTTTATTATTGATTGTACAGATGGTGATCTCAAGTTTTCCTTTGGCTTCAATGGTGTTTTGACATAAAATGTGAATATTAATAAAGTCTGTTTTTTCACTATTGGCTGTTGGCATGTTTCCTAGCTTCCATGTTTGGTGTGTACATTTTGAAATACATTATATTCATTATAGAAAATACATTTACAAAATCTACTGGACTAAGAATACAACCAGTGTACAATTAGCCTCAAAATATGAGCCTTTCTGCAGGAGAATATGAACGTTGAAATGTTTGATATAGTGCATATTTATAACTCATGTTTAAGGTCCCCGGGTGATGGTGGTCATGACCCCCTTTTCCATCACCAGCATCGAATATCTACAGTATGTTTGACAAAAATGCACAAGTGTTACTAATTTACTGAAATGTTTTTTGTGAATGATGAAGTATGGTTTAGCATAACGCATAAAACCATATATACTTTATCTACAACTATGCTTTTAATTTGAAGCTTGAGCACCTAACCGGAAATAAGAACTTGTGGACTAAATATACACCGGTATACCTTACAATTATGAGCTTATTAGTCAATTTTCGTCTCCTATATCAGAGGGGCACAGTTTGCCTTACTGACTTTGACAACCCGTAGTATTTATAAAGCCGAAGGCTATAAAGTGTAGCATGATGCTAAAGTACAAACCGGACAGACTGTTAACATTTTACAGGGTTAACGCTGCCTGTGTAACTTTCATGTATACATACATGAACGAAGAAGTAATCCAGAATTGGAATTTGTGGGTTTAAAAAAAATGTGATAGCAATTCAAATATTATAAATAATGTCCGTCATTACTTTGAGTGAAATTTTGTTTTCAGGTCCACGTTAGGTTTGTAGTGATGACGCTTTTATTCTGAAGGAGTGTGACCGGATGCGCTTTCGTTGTTGGCGTCGCGGCTACCGGCGGGACTCACGGAAAACACGGGAACATTTCAATGGAGATCATCCCACCGACCTGACTGGGTGCTGTTCGTTTGAGGGCTCTGCCAAAGCTTCTCACTAATCAAGGCACAGTATCTGCGGTAATTAGTGTTATGACAAGCTTGGACATATAGCTAACTGCAGTGTTGTTATCATGGCGTATCTCTCAGCGGTCAGCTAACTTAGCTAACCGAAGTTAGTGGTGTGTTTCGATACCGGTGAAATGAGACAAGCCACTTGTGGAGAGGCTTCTTAAAAGCGAACTTCCACCACCACAGAGCTTCCGCCAGTCGGTAACATGACCGAAGTGCGTAGCGGCTTGACATTACACCGACTTGCCGGTTTATAGTACAAGTTAGCTCAAGTCCCACACAGACACTCAGTAGGTCCTAACTTCATGTTTTACTCTGGCGAGTCTCCAGTCTACAGCTCTGTAACTGAAAGATACAAAACATCGACTGTCACTGTCAGACACTTCCAGGCACCACAATAACGTGTAACGTTATGATACATCCATAACTTTGTCTCCTCTCTGTTTCACACAGCAGCCGTGGTCTCTGTCCTCTGACCCTCCTCAGTCTGAGTCCAGCCTTAATAGCATCCCCCCAGTCTGGTAAGAAGAGAGAAGAGATAGATCAGTACAGAACAGGTGACAGTCGTGTCGCATCACTGGATCTCCTCACTATGTTGTGCTGTAGCATGGGGGGCTAAATGTCACTGTGAAACATTCCTCACATGGCTGATTACCCAGTATACAGTAGAATTACAGACACTGTCATTGAGGGTTTTATCCATTTCACCATCCCAGCCTATCAAATACAGAAGTATTGAATTAAATAGTATAACATTTGAAAAAAGTTATAACTTTCAACAGGAAACGTCTGCTGAATTAATATTATTATTATAATATTAACAAGACCTGACAAAGTGTGCTGACTTTCAATGCAGTTATTTTAGTTTTAGAAAAAAAGAAATAGAATTGAAAATGTCCAAACATACGTTTAACTCTCAGCTCTAAAAAGGTATGCACCTTGGACCTGTTTTCTAAGTGTTCCTACTGCTCTTATTAGTTGGCTTGTTGTATTCTGGGTACATTCAGGAGACGTGGAATTTCACTGAACGTTCAACAGTTTGTTAGATTTGATGTTTTTTAATAGTGTCCAACGGATGAGCTGCAGGAAATGACCACCTGTACGTATGTTTTGTCCCTGTGGTTAGATAAACTGTTGTTTTGTTGCAGTGCATCATGTCGAATCCTGGGACAGCCTCACACAAATCAGCCAAGAGCCAGAGCACACCACCCCGTGGTTCCATCTCCAAAGGCCTCAAAGAAATTCACATTGATGAAGAAGTCAAGATAGCGATGAACCTCTCCCTGGAGAGGTTTCGCTACAGTGACCAGAAAGGTATCAACTGTTTTTTATTGTTTTATGTCAGAATATCAAAATAAAAGCTGAACACTTCTGTTTCGTGAGCCTTAGTAAAGCATTACTTATTGTTGTATCATATGACAGAGGTACGCCACTGTCATGCTCACAACTTGTACCAGTGTGAGCAGGAAGGCATGATGGTCAAGTTGTGTGTGTCCCAATATTTACCCTTTCCTGTCCCTGACTGAACAGAGATGGAATTTCCCTCCTCCTTGTCCAGTACTGAGAGGGCTTTCATTCATCGAATGGCACAGTCCCTGGGTTACATCTCTAAGAGTAAAGGGTAAGTTCCTCCACCAGCACCTGTGTTCATCAGCTATCTGAGTATCACTCTGAGGAACTGTGCTGAAAGTATAACTAGGACTGAAAATCTGAAAAAATGACCCGAGTAATTTACAAATATTTACACTCTCACAAAGGGGTAGAAGTTGTTTTACAATAGAACTGGATTTGTAGTTTTGTAATAAGGGGTTATGCTGTAGCTTTGGAGCCTATGCACATTCCATAGCTGCATGGAACGACCTGATGATGTAAGACACATCCTTGTAGTGCTGCGATGGTGTTCAGTCCAACACTGGCTTATAATCAAAACCTATGCTGTAGGTACTTTATCTAAGGCAGGACTGTTAACCCTTTCATCAAGTATAATTCTAGCTTGACTGACACCACTGTGATGTAATTATGCTTTGGTTGCAGTTATAGTGTCAGCAAAGCTTTGGCATCACTGTTGGTCTTTGCATCATTTGTGCCTGTACGATTTACCCACAAGGCACCCATGACAGTTAAATGTGTTGGTGGGGGTGTGGTGTTGACTTATTTTGAATTAATCTTGGACTATCTTTAAAACAGTGATATAGGCTACTCTGTGTGAGTTGATCGTGACACTAACAAGTCAAATCATCAAATAATAAACATTTCTGAAAATAGGCTAATTTTGACAGTCTATTATTGATTTGGACCCCAAAGTACTTGTATGAGTCCACACTCTTCACTTGCTCTCCCTGGATGAGAACCAGGACGGGGAGCCTCCTGTTCCTCTGGTAGTCCACCACAAACTCATTGGTTTTGCCGATATTGAGCTTCAGGTGATTGTCGTTGCACCATGTGATGAACCTCATGTGAACATAACAAGTTATTCTTGAAAACATGACTCTCACATGTCAATATAATGATGCGTCTGGACAGACATGGATGTAAATTGCAACCAGCCGTGCGGCGGTAATTCTGTTTTTTCCCTATTTTCATAGTTTTGACCAACATTCCTGTTAGTGATAACATTGTCCTTGGGCACCCTGGTGGCCGAGGGGTTTAAGGTGCTGATCATGAACTGCAGTATCCCCGGTTTGAGTCAGGCCTTGAACCTTCAACGCATGTCATTTTCCATGTCACTCTCTCCCCATTTCCTGTCAGCTCTCTAATGTTGTTCCCAGTTTGTTCCCAGTATGTTCTTTGTTGAGTACAGTGTTATCATAGCTGATAAAAATTGTGACGAAAATAAGACCCAAGTTTTAAGTTTTCAATGGGACCACAAGTACAGTCTCAAATTCTTGGACCATCTACAGCAACAGTTTTGGTGCTCAGTTTTAACAAGTATGTTAATGGAAGAAATTTCATTCCTTCTCTTTCAGGAAAGGACCAAATCGCTTCCTCACCATCAAGAAGAAGGATGGTTCAGACAAACCTCGGCCTACCATGCCCCTCACACTCTCCCACAATTCCCTATATTTCATCCGCAGTCTGCTTCAGAGGTTTCCAGTCAGCAATAAGGAACGCATAGACCTGCAGCCCAACAATAAAAGTGGCATGTCTGTGGCTGCAGAGCCTGGTGAGTGTCTGTGTATAAACTAGTGCTGTGTCTCAATTTGGATACTTCCGTTAGTATGACTATAATGGCTGAGTACAGACGTCATGTGGGAGTGACAGTTAATATCCACTGTATATGAGAAAAAAATGTCAAAACTGATGTAATGGTGCCTACTTCCACTGGTGTACTTTCTGTACTGCCCACCTATTGTAAAAAATGTCCATGACTCTTTGCTTTCTGTGCTACATGAAGGAAACATCAATAGATGTACAAAGATCCTACCTTTTGTAAGTGGTTGTTTGATTATGTTTCCAGATACCCAAGTCACCCAACTGCAGTTGAACAAAGTCAGCACACAGTTTCTGTCTGTTCCACTCTGTGTCCAGTGTCACTATAACTTAGTGGGAAAACATAACAATCCCAAAACATAGCGTAGATCTGACATTGCACGCTCTTCCAGTTCTGTTTTCTCATTTGTGTTCACCATCCCAACATTTGTTATATGAGCTCTGCATCCGAGGGCTAACCCGACAGTGTGATATTCCACATGTGCTAAGGCGTAAACTTAATTAGACCTTATTAAGCTAATTCAACACTAATTATTTGATTTGAACAGAAGAAAGTTGCATGGCATATCAAACGTCCTGTACCAAACACACACACACACAGTAACATAAACACTTTGGATGTTGTCATTTAGAGGTGAATTTAAAAAAAACAACTCACTGTTCACTCTTTCATTCTCTTCATATTATTCAGTAGTGGTAATGTACATATTCCATGCAACCATGCCTCTGCATTTCAAGCCAAGTCAACAGGTGTGTTGTACAGGGTCACATAATATTCTTCTGCTCTTCCCTCAGACAACAGTTGTGACAGGAACAGGGCAAGCGGGCGCTTAAACAACGGCATACCCATGGTGCCTCGGAGGAGGAGTCCATCAGAACTGGACAGTTTTCGTCGCTCCCTGCCTGTGCACGAGCGCCAGGAGGAGATCATCCAGCTCGTCAGAGAAAACAGGGTGGTGCTGGTGGTCGGAGAGACCGGCTCCGGAAAAACTACACAGGTGCGTCTGTCCGACAGATAGACGGTCAAACACTTAACACTTAAATTCTTTAATTTTTTGGGCATTTTAGCCTTTATTGGACAGCGTAGTGAAGAGGCAGATGGGAAAACAGTGGGAGAGAGATGGTGGTATGACATGCAACAAAGGTCACCAGCCGGAACTGAACCGGCGACGTAGCGTTCATGTGGCATGCGCTGTAACCACTCAGCTACCAAGACGCTCTGACATTTTCATCAGTGAAATATCTGAAAAACCTTTGGATGGATTGCCATGGACTTTGGTTCACACATTCATGTTCCCCTCAGGATGAAGAACTTAAGTGATCCTCTGACTTTTCATCTAGCGCCACCATCAGGTCAAAATTTTAATGTGTCCAAAGCTTTGGTTTATGACCAAATACCTACAGAACTAATGACATTCCCATCAGCCTGAGCTGTACTTTGTGTTTACTGCTAGTTAGCAGATGTTAACATGCTAATACGCTCTTGTGTTCTTCCTTTTTTTGCTTATTAGACAGTTGACAGTTCAAAGTGAAAATACAGATGGGAAACATGGGGAGAGAGGGAGGGTTATGACATGCAGCAATGGTCCTGAGTGGACCGGGGACATGGAGGTTACTTGGTATTGCACCTTAATCATTAGGCTACCAGGATGCCCCTATTTATGTAAGTTAAGTAAAATTCTTAGTTACATTTGGAAGTGTTTCACTGATTCGACCATTTTCTTTAGAAATATCGTGACACTAAAACAAAATCACAAGATCTTGGAAATGTGCAGGGATTAGTTTAATTTTTATTTATTTCTGTGTTTACAAAATTTCACTTTTTTGGAAGGACTAAATCACTGATATTGGATAACTATTCTGTAGTATATGCGGTAAAGACAGAGCCTTGGTATGAACTCTGTGAAGGTAATCCAGTGCCCCTGTGTTTTGTCCAGATCCCACAGTTCCTGCTGGATGACTGCAGCAGAAATGGAGAGCCCTGCAGGATCTTCTGCACTCAGCCCAGACGCCTGGCTGCCATCGCTGTGGCTGAGAGAGTGGCAGCTGAGAGAGGGGAGAATGTGGGCCAGACTGTCGGTTATCACATCAGACTAGAGAGCAGGTAGATTAGAACAGAGTTGATAGAAAGACACTAACACTTCTTATCTTAATAATCTGCACTTAAAGCAACTAGTTCAATTCAAGGACAAGCTACAGAAGCTACTAGTCAGCAAATCAAGCGTTAACATTAACGTAAAACTTTAACAGATAGATGAAGCCAGCAATGTTACATATATCATGTCTGAAAAGACAGGTGCTTAGAAGTGTGGTTGAGGTGTGGCCCTGCTCCCGAACCTATGTTAACTATTTCACTTCATTTAGCAAAATTAGTATTTATGACAAACTTTCGAACATTTGTGAGCTTATATTTCTTAATATACAAGTGACTCTTGTGACTGTTGACTTTGAAACATCAGGGTCTCTCCCAAGACACTGCTGACCTTCTGCACCAGTGGAGTGTTCCTCAGAACATTGATGGCTGGAGATGCCAGCTTGACAACCGTCACACATGTCATTGTGGTGAGCATCAAGACTACAAATATACAGCACATACAGTCTCAGAAACCTGCTCAACTCTGTAACCATGCTTTATGAAATACACGTATTTGAAGCGGGGGTTGGTCTTTAAAGAATAACATAACAGCAGGCTGAAAAGCAGTGTTTTGCTGCCCTCTGGGGTCCTGGAGTCCACCTGTATATCCCTGCAGCCAGTTGAGAAGTTAAACCACTGGAGGTCAGCAAAAACAAGATTTTCAGGGGGTGTAACTTCCTCTTTGAAGGTGTTTCAGCTCAAAGCTGTATCAGCTCCCAGTTTGACTTTTGTTTTGAACTCACCGAGAACACATCATCTTAAAGTGACTTGCTGTGTTTTAACAGGACGAGGTGCATGAGCGTGATGGTCTGGCTGACTTCCTGCTCACTAAGATGCGGGATGTGCTTCAGAAGATCCCCACACTGAAACTGATCCTCTCCAGTGCAGCTCTGGATATAGACCTGTTTCTTCAGTACTTTGGCTCCTGCCCTGTTATCCATCGTAAGTCCTACTAACTCTAAATGAATGCTCATGCCAGCTGTTACTGCTTTAGAGGTTTGCTTCCATGCTACACTACGTTAGTGCTGTTTGCATGTTTGTCTGCTAGTTGGCTTCTTTGTGACAGTTAGATAGGATGGAGAAGACCCCTCCAGTCTCAACAGCAATGCCTTTTAATGAGATGACAAAGGTTTGGAGAAAAATGTGAGGTGCTGATTAGACCAAACTATTTTGATCTACTGATGTGCCAGTGTTTTGACCATAGACCATAAAAATGACACCAAAATATCCCAGATACAGGCGCTGCCATCTTGCACTGGTGACATAATTTGGAGCCCGAGTCTGCGCAGTAGTGATCGGGGGATGGATTTGCGGTATCGAGGTCCCGCCAATACACCACGCCATACACCCGCCCGACTCAATCGGTAGTCAATAATTTGTAACTGCTAACTAACGATCACCTGCTAAAGTTACAGTTACATCTCCTCTCCACATTCCAACTCTACGTACAATTCCCTGAAAAGACGTCCGCAGGTGCCTCTGCGACTACTAGCCTCTGTGATTGACAGCTGTCAGTCATGATGCCACACGCCCTTTTTATCGCCTCAAATAACTAATTAAAACCAAACTTATCAGAAAAATGAACACTTGAACAAACAGCAGCGTGATAAGAACTACCTAAAATGACAGAAACCATCTTTGGGAAAAATTTATTTGACGTGTACTTTGATTTTTTAGTTTGGCCCATGTCGCATCTGCTAACATGAAGGAGGCGGGGTTTATGACCTATACTGCAGCCAGCCACCAGGGGGCGAACGAGATGTTTTGGCTTCACTTTTGGGGAGCTGTCATGTCATCCATCTTTATATACAGTTTATGACTTTGACAGAAAATACACCCTGTGCATCTGCTCATTATCTTGTGTGCTACTGCTTGCTTGATGCAATTAACTGGTTGACCTGGTTCAAACTATTATTTTACATAGATATTTAACACATGGACAGTAGAGAGGTGACAGGAAACAAGGGGAGGGAGGGGGGAAATGACATGCAACAAAGGTCCATGGCCAGAATCAAACTGGGGACGTTGCAATCACAGTACAGTGTGCATGTTAATCACAAGGTCACCATAATACCCCCATTACTCAGTCAAATCTGAACACACAGACATATACACAGTCCTGGAATCAGGGAGGCAGTGGGATGCAGCCAGATTGAGGCTATGATGGCTTTCACCCCACCTTTAAGTGTGGACATTCTGAACAGGTACAAACACCTTTGCCTTTAGTTCATTTCAAGCTTTCTCAAACCTTTATCCTGCCTGCTTGTATCCCCAAGAGTATGATGGGACCTGTTGTTCTAAAAGACAGAGGATGTTTATCCCAAGTATAAATAAGAAAAGAGAAACAGTAGCAGTGACAAAGTGTGTTTGTTTTACACTATCAGCACATTGTTTTGACATTACTATGGCTCAGAATGTCCAATCAACATGTTTTTTTTATATCTCTGCAATGCTTGACACTCTCCTCTGTCCATTCAAACATATATACCTAACCAAATGCCTAACTAATCATGAAATAACAGGAGTCAATACTGAGCAGAAACAGCAGAGGGTTCAAAGGTACACAGGTAAATAAAGGGACACAGCACTATTCAGGAATTGCAAATATTACATGCATGCAATTCATTTACCATGATTTAGCTCAAATAGATTGATGAATACTGGACCAAGAGTGTTACATCCAGAACACATTGCACTTAAGGAAAAATTTAAAGATGGATTATTATAAACTGAAACAATGCAAATTCAGTGTTTCAGGCATGAGGGTCATCTGTGTATGTGGAATGGGGTGTTAATAATTTTAATATTAATAAATTAAGAGGTTTTTTTCATATTTTTAGTCAAAGGAAGACAGTTTGAAGTGAAGGAACTCTTTCTGGAGGACATTCTGAGACTGACGGGCTTTAACACTAAGGACATGAAGAAATACAAGGAAGAGACACAGAGAAGTATGAAGCTTTTATTAGTCCACTGAATCAGACTGAATGAAAAAAATAATAAAAAACAGTACATCACAACTTTGTATCTTAATCTCCTCTGTTTGATCACATGCTCTGGTTCTCAGAGGAGAAGAAGCAGAAGCGTTTGACAGAGTGGTGTAAGGCAGTGGAGAACAGTTCTGTTGAGGAAGAACAGAGGACCCCTGATTCTTCCCCAGGCCTCCTCCAGGACAGCAGCCCCCTGGACAGAGGAGACGGCACCTTCAACAAGCCGGTAAACCAACACACACATCACTCTCTATGCACTGTAGTGATGGGAGGTCCGGCTCTCTTCAAAGATTCTGCTCTTTTGGCTCTGCTCCCTTAGAAGAGCCAGCTCTTACAGCTCCCAAATGGCTCTTCATTTAGTATCACTCGGAGCCTTCTATTTTAGCCTAATTTAGCAATTATGAATGGTTTGTGTGTTGGTAAGCAATTTTTCATTCAGTGTTTTCATAAAAGCCTTATTTTTATGCATTTTTTTCGTTACAAAAAAAAATTCACAGTTACTATTGTTTGACATTTTAATCCAACCTTTAAATGAACAACTGAACACAGAACCACAGCAACCACAGCAAACAAATCAAATAAATAAAGGCCAAAGTCTTAACGTTATGACACTTGTGATAAAAGTCTTTAGTGCAGGTTGGCATTCAGAAATACCAGATGCCTCAGCTTGGATGGGCTGATGCGATTTCTCCTCTCCATGATTATTTGTCCTGTTTTTGAGAAGACTCTCTCTGAGGGGACCGATGTTGCGACGATGCAGAGTCTTCCTAGTGATCCTAGTCTGTCCTCGCATGTGATTGGCCGCATGGTGTGCCCATCAAAATAAAGTCCTGCCCCTGCCTGCATGGATTCTCAGAAGAGCTGAGCAGGAGCGGCTGAAGATTCGGCTCTCCCCGACAGGAGTCGGCTCTTCTCGTTCGCTACAAAGAATCGGCTCTTAGAGCCGGCTCGTCGCGAATGACACACAATGCACTGCTCCAGTGTCCAGCATCTCATCTCGTAATCAGTGTTGTTACCAGATGACAGTTTAATCGCCTCACTCTTTCAATATTTGGCCTTTGCTATAAAAATATAACAATATCTTCTTTCATTAGTGGCGCCTGCACACTAAAACGCTGCAGGAAACCCTGGCTGTGTTCCAAATCACTCCGTATTTACTATAAAGCGATCATACAGTATGTAGGGCACTATATTTTATTTGAGAGTCTGAAGAGTGTGAAATGTATGCTATAGTATCCTCAAAGATCCCCACAGTGGAATGAAAAAGTCCATCAAGTCATGCCACATTACACCTACTACACCTGTCAGTGATGACACAAAATGATGATGAGTCTAATCGACGAGTCGAAATCTCAGTTTACAGTTCGCTACATAGTAAACTACTGAGAGTCTGTTCTAAAGGAAGTAGTGAATGAGTGAATGATTTCAGACACAGCCTCTGTCTTCCATTTGGAACAGAGTTCTCACTATTATTTCACTTGATTTGAGAATTTAATTTGAGCAATTAAAAACATTTAGTCACAATATCTGGTCTTTTTACGCTGAGGCAATGCCCACAGACTAACTAGTCTTTAGAGAAATTAGAGCATTTTTAACACGTGACATAATAAAAATACATGTAATGAACATTAGGTGAAATATCAGCGCATTTGTCAGTAATCAGAACTTGGAGCACATTTTAAATGCATTATGCCAGTGTTGCACTGAAAATCTACGACCCATTCTGTGACACTTCTACTCCCATAGAAACCAGGCCTTTATTTGAGACTATTTTTAGGAGGGAGGAGAAGGTTTCCGAGGTGATTCAATTCGGAGTATACTGGTGCCTTCAGTGCTAATGTTGCTTGCATTACATTACAGCCTCTGGTGCTTACAGATTTTGCTAAACATACAGAAGTACTGGGCGTGAATGTTTGATGTAGTTGGAAACTCCAGAAAAAGGTCGCACACAGACCTTGACCTTTTTTTTGTTAATGCAACAGTTAATTTCTGATGTCTCTGTGCTGAAATGAACAGCTTGTTTTTTTATGGAGGTTCACAACACTTGAACTTTGTCATCAAATGTCTCTGTATCTGGAAATAATTTCATCCGGACAAGTTATGTTGAGTGTAGATGTGTTGTGTGAAACCTGACTGTTGATGCTCTTGTGTCACAGAGTGAGAATGGCACAGAACAGCTGGAGCCGTGGCTGATGAAGGAGATGGACTCCTGCATTTCCAACATTTTCCTCAATGAAGACCAGGATGCTTTCATTCAGCTCTTCAACCTCATCCTCTATGAAAGTGTTAATGGTACGACTCTCGGAGCTGATCTCTGCTCTTATTCAGCTTCATGGAATCATTCATGTTTTCTTGGGAGATCGTACACAACTTTGAAGACTAAACAAATGAGATACAACATGTTGATTAGTGAGCTTTAGAGGTGTTAGTATGTGTATTTTCGAACTTTGGACAGAGCCCAGCTAGCTGTTTCCCCTGCTTCCTGTCTTTATGCTAAGCTAAGCTAATTGTCTCCTGGTTCTAGCTTCATATTTACTGTATGAGAGAGGTATCGATCTTCTCTCTACAAACAAGTGTATTTCCCAAAAAGTCGAACTGTTCCTTTAATGATTTATATTTTTTTTTAGTGGTGGCCCTGTGCTATCCTGAACATAAAAAGCACGTGTAGAAAATAAATGGATGTATAAAAAAATGTGTAGGCTCTAGTTGTGTCCTCATACTTGTATTCTTCTCCCTAGTGGACTACAGGCACAGTGAGACAGGGGCCACGCCTCTGATGGTGGCAGCAGGTCGGGGGTTCCTCACACAGATGGAGCAGCTGCTCAACATGGGGGCCGACATCAACATAAAGGCATCCAATGGATGGTAGGACATCCATCATGTTATAGTACCAAGCTATGTTAAATGAAGTCCCATTACAGTTTCTAATGATTTAAAGAGTTTACGGTGATTTGCTACCATTTTTTTTTAGTCTTCCTTTCATTGTCCATTGAAATGGAGGAGGCATGTATTTTACAGCCTCCAGGCGTCTTCACAATATGACCAATAATCTAGCGGTACGACACTCAAGCCACTACCTTTTCCACTTCAAAACCATCAGTTTGTTTTTTTTAAATATTTCTTCAAGCTCTAGGGCACATGTGATTGTGAATGCAACTGAGCAACAGTGTTTTCATCTCTTTTCAGGACAGCTTTAGACTTTGCCAAAGACTTCCAGCAGACGGATGCCATGGATCTCCTCAAATCCTCCTTGTGAGTGTAATGTTGACCTCAATGCACAAAACATGACCATGAAAACAGCTTTTTAATAGAGATGCACCGATTGCACTTTTTTTATCCTGGTGGCGATTACAGTCAGTCCGGCCTCAATTAGGGAGTGGACCTCAGAGGAAAAACCTGCTGTAGCTTTAAACAGGCCATACACACGAGTAATCAAAGTCCTGTGAATCTGAATAAAAAAATTAAAAAATGGGCCTTTTCTGCTGGAGAATTACTATAAAAATATCAAGTCAAGCACTGATCCTGTGGGACTATATGAAAATGCTTTTGGGGGAGGGGGGTCAGAAAATAGTTATCTGTTTGTTGTTTCTGATAAAGAGAGGCAGTTTTATTAAGCATTTATTTTGTAGCTCTTGTGTGTCTGGAAGGTTCAGTGAAGAGATGCATCATTCTCTCATGTTTACCATAAATTTGGAATTGCTTATTTTCCTGTCATGCACATTGGTGGCTATATGGAAATTATTGTTTCATTAAGAAGATTTTTTTCCATCACTCTGACAGCTCTCCACTAATGCATGTCCATAGTGTGTGTGTGTGTGTGTGTGTGTGTGTGTGTGTGCGTGCGTGTGAGAGAGTGTGCGTGCGTGTGAGAGAGTGTGCGTGCGTGTGAGAGAGTGTGCGTGCGTGTGAGAGAGTGTGTGTGTGCATGCATGTGTATTTCGGGCCTGTGTGTGTAATGAACAGTAACAACAGAGTGTAAAAATAGATTTTCCCCAATGAGGGATTGAGAAAGTATAAAACAAATTTCAAATAGATTAACTCTTCTAATGATTAATGGTGAAATGAGTGATGTTCAATCCCCTCCCCACCCCAATAAGTTTTGTACACTCTCTAAAGAAACTATACATGAAGTGAAGGCTTTTCCAGATTTAAATACTGTTGTAGAAGGGTTATAAACTGGTAAACTTATTGGACTACTGATCAGCTTACCCCTGCATTCCTGTCACTGTGCAGTCCTTTGGGAGAGGTGAGCAACCTGGATGAGTCCACTCTGGTGCAGTGTGGCAGTGTAGAGCTGAGCACTGAAGAGCAGGAGCTGCTCAAACTGTACCACCACAGTTTTGATGATGAGTGGGTGGACCTGGACCTCATCATGGATCTGCTGCACAACATCTGCTCCACCAGCAGTGACGGTGAGCCTCAGCACTCATCTGGATTTTAATAACATAGCTGCTTATTGAGCAGTGTTTTTCATGCCTACAACAGAAGATTCACACTGCTAAGTTGACATGACTATTAATCACAACCAGATTTAAGGGAATATGGATGATATTTCAGGATTATTAAAATGTGGGCTTTTATCTGTTGGTCTTCAGGTGCTGTCCTGATTTTTCTTCCTGGATATGATGACATAGTGGCGCTCAGGGACCGCATCTTGTACGACGATAAGAGATTCTGCACTCACTCTGAGAGGTATGTATGCTGTACATTTGAAGAATGGAATGCATTTGAACATCATGCAATATCTATAAATACTATAAGCGTAGGTTATGTTCATTTAAAGTCATGTTACAGATCTAATCTCGAAGATTTTCATTTAAATGTACGTCTGTTAAGTCACTATCTATCACTGAATGAGGTAACACAATGGTGATTGAGGCTATGGCCCACTGATGAAAGCCTGCAGCATTTGCAGTATTAATAGTGTGTCTCTGACACGTGTGTCGTCTCTCAGGTACCAGGTGTTTACTCTACATTCAGACATGCAGACTCTGGATCAGAAAAAAGCCATGAAGACCTCTCCACCTGGTATCAGGAAGATAGTGAGTCATCTCAATCCACTGATCTACTTCACTCATAATGAGTTTCAGCAAAGCTTTACTTGGGCCAGTAGATATAAAGTTTTCCACCTTTATGAGGAAAACTTTTGTTTCTCAAGACACTCAAAGATATTTTTCATCATTCATGGGCGACACACACCAGCGGCGTCTTGAGGCGTGTCCTAACTGCCCCATTTCCCAACATCAACTCGTTTGAACTCTTCAGAAAAGCAGCAATTTTGTTACATTCGCTCCACTGAGCGGCACCTTCCAGCTACAGTCCCGTACTTATTCTGCTTCTTCTGTCTGTCTTGTATGAGCTGCGGGTGTCAAATGACACAACGTTCCACAACGCAGCCAGTGTGTGTTGCACTTCAGTCAGTAAGTCTGCAACCAAAATGTAAAAGATGCTTTCTAAAATGGTGACTAATAGGGTTTTTCCAGCCCTATGAAAAGTATTTTTACTAAGCAAACGAGCTCGTAAAATGTGATAAAGGCCCTCATTTATGAAACAAACGTACGACAGAAAACTGGGCGTACGGTCATTTCCACGCGAAGCTCGGCATTTATCAATATGGACGTGAGCGGAGGCAACGATCAAATCTCACGTCAAGTCTCAACTCGTGTACGCACGTTTTCGAGTGAGTGTGGACTTGCGGTGCAGCGTAGTAAATCTNCGGATGTATAAATTAAATATTCAAACATCAGCAGGAGTTTGATTGACCACAGCGACCGCAGTAGTGATTTAATTCCATAGGCTACAGCATTCTTCCGACTTCGTTTGATGCCACTTTTCAGGCTGCCAAATAAAACTGGTTGTTTAATTGAACTTGTGACGTTAGCGTTTCTATCTCCAGGTCGGAGAAGTTCCTCTTTTTGGCCGGATTAGGTTTCTCTCTGTCGTAAACTCTAGGGACGAGGCGTCTAAATAGAGAGTATGTAGGGGCGTGATTTTTAAATGACCATTGTTTTCAGCCGCCACATTTATCAACGCCCAATCATTCTTACACTGGGATTGGTGAGATACGAACGTTTCATTAATCACACGTGAACCCTGTCGTAAGATGATTTCTGCACTCAGATCTGCGCTGGTTTCTTCGCTAGATTGATAAATGAGGGCCAAAGTGTGTATACATTTTCCCTTTAAATCACGTCATCACTTTTAGTAACAATCAGCATTTCTCAGTACACAGACCACATTCACAGCCCTTGTGCCAAAATATACATGCTGAGATCTTCTACTTTGTATCATAAGTCAACAGTTTTCCCTTTGAATGGAATTTTACACAACATTTGAAAGAAATCCACTCACAATCAAACTAGATTATAACATTTTTTCCTTTCAGATTCTTTCTACTAACATTGCTGAGACGAGCATCACCATCAACGATGTGGTCTTCGTCATAGATTCAGGAAAGGTCAAAGAGGTACAGTTGCTCCTGAAGAGTTGGATTCACAATACAAGAGTAATAGAAAGTCGAACAATAGATAGAATTTCCCACATGTGGTTAGTAATTAACTAATAGATGTCTTTCCTTTTGTAGAAGTCCTTTGATACCCTCAGTCATGTATCCATGTTAAAGACGGTTTGGATCTCGAAAGCCAGCGCTCTGCAAAGGAAGGGAAGGTAACATCAACAATGTCCATATTCAGAATTTTTCATCTCCTCAACAGATGTTAAATCTTACATCTCACCTGATCTTCTATGCTTATGGCTAAATGTGAAAGCCATGTTAATATTAGTTTTTACCCACTGATATGAATCTAAGTTTGAATCATCTAAAGGATCTACTGAATGTGTGACATGTCCACAGAGCCGGGCGCTGCAGACCAGGGATTTGCTTCCACCTCTTCAGTCGACTCAGGTTCCACAGCATGCTGGAATTCCAGGTTCCACAGCTGCTGCGGATGCCACTGCAGGTAGTGACACACACACACACACACACATTTCAACACACATTTCAACTTTCATCTTACATCAAGCCACGTCCTTTTTTATTTTTCTTAAACACTGACTTTACAGGTTCACACAGGATGATGATAAATCACTTTTATATTTATTTTTAATCTACTGCTGTTACAAAGATAACTGGAACTTGTTTAAAATACCACAATAATATTAACCTAAAAAGCCATATTAACTCAGTACTATCCAAATGAGATTCACAGATGTGTGTTGTATCTTACAAATAAAGTAAGAAGTCTACAAATAGGGTTTTTTTTCTGTTTTTCCACATACACACTTACACGTAGTCCACATACACATTTCTCCTGAGCTGAAGGTAGTTTCACAAAAATGTTTAGGTAAATATATAATATACACACATGCCATTCGTCATACACATAACCTGATACATTTTTTTTGTGTTTTTGTTTTAAATATTCCTCAGAGCAAGAGGTGAAGATTTATTCGAAATACTCATGGTTTTTTAGTGGATTATCCAGCTGGAGTGGTTTGAGAAGTTTCTATGGATTTTTTGGTGATTCTCTGCATTTCAAAGCTACAGGCGATACATTTACGATGGCGTATTCCTTTAAAAGGCATAACTGAACTGAAAGGTAATTGAAAGATTATTGGAAATGTGCAGAGGCTGACAGAATAATGGTAACAACAACAAAATTGTAGGAGATCAGTAAGGTTTTACCCAGGTTTTAACATTTTTTCTTGTTTCGGTTGGAATCACATTAGAAGAGATCTTTTCATGGCCAGCATGGACTAGAGGCATGTGAATGTTGAATGAAAAAATGTGAACCTTTTTTAAAATATTTAACAAAAAGAGGTGGGAGGAGCAAACAGGGGTGGGAGGAGCAAACCAGAGAGGAAGAAACATGGGTGGACGGAACAAACAGAGGTGGGAGGAGCAAACAGGTTTATGCAGGAGACATCGGATTACCAGGGTTCATTAATCTTGTGCATCTTTACCTCCTCTCCATCTTTCTTTGCAGTTTTGTCTGTTTCATGTTTTATTCCTAAAGACATTACGGTACACACACTGCTCTATCACATTTTGTGATATGATGTGACAATTTACAACATGAGAGAGAGTAGAATTAAGATCATACAAACTGTTTTTTCATTTTTTATTTCTATCAACATCTTACTACTGAACTGTTTAAAAAAGCCAACAGGTTTTGTCCTGTGTGTTCACGTCGTGCTGCTCTGCAACATCCAGACAACATTATGATTTCCTGAGTCTTCATTTGTTGGCGTCATTGCTGTCATACCTCACTGTGATTGGCTCAGCTGTTTCAGAGCGATGAGAGCAGTGGTGTGATTGGCTGAGAGCATATTTATCAATCTATAATCACTTTCACCCAGCTCTTTAACACTGCTGCTCCCACATGAGCTAAAATAGCCACAGTCCGTGCTCCCCGTGTGCTCGTCGTTGCACTTGCTATATATTATGTCAATGCATGTAAGATGTTATGTTTCGACCACTGAATTTAGCCGCCTGTAAGCACGATGTCCTGGCTCCGTCTGTCTGCCTGGCTTGAAAGTCCGAACACAACAGGAAGAGAAAGAACAATGGCTGCTATCACCATCAGAGTAGTTGGCATTTTTTGAGGATTATAATAGAATTAAGTAAATCTTGATGAGCACCAGCACAGTACTACTTAAAATTGCAGTAGACTTATTAATAGCCTGTAATAGTAATAAGATGTCATGTTGTGTGTGTGTAAGGAACTGTGTCTGCAGACCAAACTGCTGGCTCCCTCCTCCTGTCCAGTAGCTGAGTTCTTGTCCAAAGCTCCACAGCCTCCTCCTGCACATGCCATCAGGAACGCTGTGCAGATGCTAAAGGTAACAAATACTGCTATATACACACACAGACAAGCCTACATATGCACGCCTACACATCCACGTACAGTATTCCAGTCAAGTCGTTGAGTTTGTATTGACCCCCTCCACCTTAATCTTCAGACAATAGATGCTTTGGACCAGTATGAAGACCTGACTGATCTGGGCTACCACCTGGCTGATCTACCTGTGGAGCCCCACCTGGGCAAGATGGTGCTGTGCGCAGTGGTGCTCAAGTGTCTGGACCCCATTCTAACCATTGCCTGTACGCTGGCCTATCGTGACCCCTTCATCCTTCCCGCCCAGGGCTCTCAGAAAAGAACTGCTCTACACTGCCGCAAACGTTTCACTTCCAGCACATTCAGCGACCACATGGCCCTCCTGAGAGCCTTCCAGGTAAGCGGAGGTTCATACAGGATGTGCATTTTTGGGTGAATATAGTTGCTTGACTTTTGGGGGTTTGTAAGGGGATCCTCCCCACGTTGGTGTTAGGACTCCCAAGTGGTCACAATAAATTGGACGGGTTACAAAGTGATTAACAAGTGAGGAAAGAAGAAAATACATACAGTAGTAGCCATCTAAAATGCCACCAGGGCTGTGACAGCTGACTCTGGGTCCCTGCTCTGCCCTTGGTTGGTGTGTGACCAGCGCTGCCTCGTTCCACCTCTAAGCACCATGTGTGGAAACCAGTTGCAGTGCTTTATCTATCCACCAGGAGGAGCAGTGGTTATGGAAGCTGAAAGGGTTTACTGCCGTTAGACACTGTAGTGTGACCATTTTACTTCAAGTTTGCCGCTGGACATTTTCATTGAGCCAGTCATGTGCAACCTGTGATAAAAGGTGGCAACTTGGCATTGCTTTGGTATAAAGAGAGTTGGGGCTTGTGTTATCTACCCATCAGTGGATTACTTTGTCCGCCCAAAACAAGATGGGCAAATGGAAAACTGGGTGGCTGAACCTCTTCCACCATTTGAGAGCAAGTTTATGGTCAGAAACCTGACAGCAGCAGGTAACCAGCCAAGAGGAATTGAGATCTTGCATAGTTGGGGTCGAGTTGAAAATAATGGACCGTAAGACGGTTTTGTAAACAGGATACTTCACATTCTATCATTATTTCACACTTGTGTACCCAGACGTTCTAGAAACATAAATGCTGTTCCTTCGATTCATCTGCAAGATTAAGCCAAAATGAAATTTCTGTCAAGTGTGCATGTATGATAAGAGAAATATTGCCACATGTTAAAAACATTTAGATACTACTTAACTGTTTTAATAATAATAATAATACATTTATTTATAGAGCGCTTTTTATGGTACTTAAAGACACTTTACAGTTAAAATGGTCAAAGAAGGTAACACATTAAAAACAAAACTAAAACTAAAGCTAAGAAAAACTAAAAGCACACA
Source organism: Oplegnathus fasciatus (assembly GCA_003416845.1). Lineage (NCBI taxonomy): Eukaryota > Metazoa > Chordata > Actinopteri > Centrarchiformes > Oplegnathidae > Oplegnathus > Oplegnathus fasciatus. Next base: position 1,800,596 of record NTHP01000067.1, on the reverse strand, counting down.
ACATTAATCACACATTAAAAGCAGCTCTGAAACGGTGAGTTTTGACAAGTGATTTGAACATGGACAGATCGGTGCAGTCTGTGTTTGGGGAGAGAGTTCCAGAGGGAGGGGACAGCTATGGAGAAGGCTCTGTCGCCCCAGGTCTGGTGCTTGGTCCTGAATGGTGGAGACAGGAGGTTGGCATCAGAGGAGCGTTTTAAAGAGAAGATGTTCAGAATCTGGGAAATTGAATCTATTTTGTTGTCCAAATGCACTTAAGGAAATGATGAGGTATAAATTAAGTTGAAACAATAGGAGTTGTTTTTTAAGGGGAGTGGTTTGGCAGAGCGTTACAACAGTGACAGCCATGACATTCCCCATCCCCTTTTTATGGTGGACTTGTGTAGCATATTATGTTGTCTCTTTGTAACTGTTGCAAGATAGCATAGAAATTCAGGAGATTATTTAGGCATTTAGGAAATCACATCATCAATATCACATCTTTTTCAAGTCGGCCATTATAAACAGAATTTATTGACTTCCCAACATTATAAAGCTCTTATTAGATTAGATTAGATTAGATGAGATCCAGGGGGTAGAGGGACCAGCAATAGTGCAAATACAAAAAGTGCAGTCACTGGAGGAAGGTGTGTGGGAAGAAGCTGTTCCTGAATAGGTTGTTGTCAGCGCACCACACCGCCAGGTGCTGGACCTCCACCTTGTAGGCCGACTCATTGTTGTAGATGAGGCCAACCACCGGTGTGCCGCCTTCAAACTTGATAACAGTATTGGGACCATGTACAGGCATGCAGTCGAAGAGGACTCAGGTATGGTGGTCTATGGACATACTGGGGTCTGTTGGTTAGGAAGTCCAGTATCCAGTTGCAGAGGGAGGTGTTGATCACAGAGTTTGGTGATCAGCTTGGAGGGGATGATGGTGGTGAATGCTGAACTGAAGTCAATGAACAGCATTCTCACAGAGGTGTTGCTGTTGTCCAGGTGGGAGAAGGCGGAGTGTAACATCGTGTAAATGAAGTCCTCCGTACTCCTGTTCTGGCAGTAGGCAAATTGGAGGGGGTCCATTGTGGGTGGTAGGCAGATTTTGAGATGAATTTACTCATATCCTAATGTTAAATAAAATAATTGTCTGAATCTCATATCATTCATTCCCATCCCTTTTAAATTTACTATTGGTCATATAGTAATTAAATTAATTAATAATTAATTATATAATGAGGCCACATTCCCTAGCCCTAATTGAAAGCTAGCGCAGGATGTTTTCCTTCATGTTTTCCTTCATGTGGTGTCAGGCATGGCAGAAGGCCCGCAGTGACGGCTGGGAGAGATCCTTCTGTGAGAAGAACTTCCTGTCCCAGGCCACCATGGACATGATACTTGGCATGAGGACACAGCTGCTGGGACAGCTCCGTGCTATTGGTCAGTTCCACTTTCATTTCCTTTATATTCCATTCTCACAGTACCAAGTGTGTGTTGGCCATTTGGCTTTCTTGGTGTCATTATCACATTAATATCAAAGCTGCAACATAGTCCAACAATCCCTCACAACAATAATCAAAGTCCTGTAAAAATACAAATATGGAAGTTTGTATTGGCTGAAACTCTGAGGGACTTGGATCAGGGAGAAAACCCTTGATCGGGACATTTAAAAGTTTTTTGTTGAATAATGAATGAAGCCTGAAATTTGAAACGGCCTGTTTGTCCTCCAGGTTTCGTGCGGGCCCGAGGGGGCAGTGACATCCGTGACGTGAATCTGAATTCTGAGAACTGGGCCGTGGTGAAGGCAGCCCTGATGGCTGGCATGTATCCAAACCTGGTCCATGTCAACCAGGAGACCTCCCTGCTTTCTAGTAACAGAGAGAAGAAGGTCCACTTTCATCCCACATCTATCCTGAGCCAGTCCCAGTTCAAGGAGGTAGGAAAACAAGTCATTTCATTAATAAGTCATTCTGTCTTTGCATTGTGGTCTTATCACTATCACAAATATTATCAATTTCGGCGTATTTGTTTCCTATATTTAGCTTTTTGAAAAATACAGTTACATGTAGGTTTGTCCACCTCCTACATGGTGAAAGATAGGTGGGTGAAGTCACATAGTCTAGGCAGCTTGTTTGGTGTCTGTTGCTTCTGCCGATGACGTCTGGAAGCAACCAAACATATTGTATGCTTTCAAGGCAGCCGGGTCCAGCAATCAGATCAGCAAAATTAATTTCAACCATGTGTACACACGGATCCCCTGTAACTATTGTTTGGTGCATATTTTCTTTACTTTTATACAAATTGGCCCCCATACAGGGCACTGACAGACTGATTAACAACCATCTTCTCAAACATTCCTTCAATTCCCAAGCAAGAGCTGGTATAAAATATGAGAAATGAGAAATAAGGGCCCGGTTCTGTCTTCATTTCTGGTATATAAAAATCTTAATTTAACTTTAACCTGGCAGCATTGATAAAGTAGGGAGGGTTGATATTAAAACTCAAGACACTAGGCTGCAGGATTTTCAAGAGGAATTGATATATAGAATAAGGTGAGGCTGTGAAGCTTTGAGGAGAACTTTGTTCTTTATTGGATCCTTTTATTTTCAATACTCACCGTACTTTATGAGTATGTCACCGTCTTAATTGCATGGGAATATACAGTGTTTTTATAACCCATAGATTTAAGCTAAAGTCACCTCTGTTTCCTCACCATTTTAATATTTTTAACCTGACTAAAATTTTGTGTAGGATTTAAACATTTTAGCTACGTCTAGCTGTAGTTTCAGAAAGACACTTTCCACATTTACTTTGTATGACCAGTTATTTACCAGTTATCAGACAGAAGCGGTGCAAATGGAAGGGTTTTAGTTGCATGCCTGTGTGTGTTTTTGCTGTTTAGAACAGCCCTGCCAAATCGGTCCAGGCCCTTCCCACAGACTGGCTGATCTACGATGAGATGAGCCGAGGCCACAGGATGGCCAGTGTCCGCTGTTGCTCCATGGTGACTCCAATCACTGTGGCCATATTTGGAGGATGTGCCAAATTACCCAGCTCTGCCCTGCAGGAACCTGCTGTACAGAAAGCTACAGGTAAACAATTAAAAAAAAAACTGCATGTGCTTGTTAAATTGTGCGTGCGAACAATTTAAGAACTTTTGTGGCATTCATCAATACTTTTGTACTTTCCGTTTGTTCTTAAGTAAGATCAAAATTTAAGAGTGCTCTAGACCACACGTAAGCCAATACACACACACAAAGCCAACTTGCCTTTTCTGTCTTTGTCTCCACGTTCTTTCCCTCAGACAGTCCACTGGATGACATCAGTGACAGTGAGACAGAGGACCTAGCTGAGATGAGGATTGATGACTGGCTTGTCTTCCAGTTGGACATGGAGGTGAGGGAACATTGCTGTCAACACTGACCTTTCAACCTTTTCAACCTGAGTTCAGGAATTTTAATGTGATTTTTCCTTATATGACAACACATGTATTATGTTTTATGTCAGTGGTTCCCAACCTTTGTGGCTAGTGTAACCCCTTTAAACAAATAAATGCCTCTACAGCAGTGTATATTAAAAGGTTGTAGAGGTAAATATGTCTGTGACAGAATCAGTGCAACATCTCTCAGTTTTGGGTTTGCTTGGCTCAGCCTTTACACAGTTGATCACAGGATTCTCATTGACAGGCTAAGACGGTGGTTTAGCTTTTTTGAGTCTGCTCAATGAAGAAATATTTTGAAGATCACACATCTTTTATCATTTGAAAGGCCTGGGAAATGAATCCATGCTCTTTTGTGGTCATGATGATATTATTGTATGTGTCCATGCCTCAGCCAAGGAGCTGTAGCTTATATGCAGATGGTTGAAAATACTGCAGCAGGAAGCTCATTAGTCCAGTCTCACTGGCTACCAGTGGCATGTAAATATACTGTGTGTAATCAATGTAACATTTGAGTTATTATCAGGCTCTACACAATGAAAATGACACTTCTGAATGTTTGTGTCCATATAGCAACTTGAAGTCTCTCAGGTGGGCTAACCAGTGTCTGCTGGATGTTCCCAGAGCCCAGCTTAAAATGAAGGGAGACTGTATATTTGCTGTCTGTGCCCTCACACTAAACAATAGTTTACCTCTCAACTTAAGATCATTCAAATCAATTGAAAATAAAAATAAAAAGTTCCCACTTATATTTCCGTTTTATATTTCAATGCCATTTTTGTTCTTTTGTATTTCTCTTTTGTAAATTCTACTCTGCTGCTCTTGTGCTTGTTTCCATCCTGCCTCTTTGATATTTTGAGGTTTTCTTGTCTTACTTATTGTTGTCAGGCTGCAGGACTGGTGTTTGAACTGAGGCAGAAGTGGCAAAATTTGTTTATCAAGAGGATCCGTTTTCCTTCAAAGCCCTGGTCTCAACAAGACGAGGCCATCATCCGGACCCTAGTTTCTGTACGTCATATTCTCTTTTCTTCTTCTACGTTTCACTTGGTTTCACAGGAAGTAACGACCTAAATCGAGCGTGTCAAATTTAGGGCGATCAGCTTCAGACAGGTTGTCCTTCTCTTCCTCTTCACACCCACCTGCATCACAATCAGTCACAACACACATTGTTATGTGCTCTTTTTTTGAATATTACAGCTGTGAGTCTTAATTGTACAGCATTGATTACAGTTGTTGATGTTAAAATGCAGTCACACATTATAAAGCAGGGGTCTGAATTAGGGATCTCTTTATTTCTTGATAGTGCTGGGTGCTGTAACAAAACCTTCAAAGAAAACACGTGTGAAGAAATTAATTAATTTATTTCTTATAATTTAATCAACTCATTAACACCAACAACTTGTAAAGTAAATTGATATAGAATCTTTAAATTCAATATCAATTTATTTTACAGTTATAATACATCTGTAAAAAAAAAATCAATGTGTACGTACATAATACCAGAACAAGGGGGGATTTTTTTAAAGAATTTTAATGAGAAATTGAAATATTGATTCAAACTGTACAGTAAACTAAATGGTGCAGTTACTGTGTATGACAAGTATGTTACCAGCTGAGGAGTCTTTCACTGCTGTGTACTTACCGCTTTGAATTATATTTTTATACTTATTTTATTTACTCCCAACCTCCGGGGTTGCAGCTGAAAGCATAAGGCTAAAATTGTCATACACGCCATAAAAATACATCTAAGCAACACATGAATTTACTGGAATACACAAATGTAATTATAGTCAGATCTACTCATGCCCTAATGATGGGACAGTGATATTATAAGCCTATTAACTTTCACACATTCGTTGACTTTTTGCCAGCTGTCCTTCCTGTATTTGACAGCTGCAGCTGTGTTGCTTTTAGCTGGATTATGTGTTTAACTTCTTCATATGTGTCTAATATTATAGTTTGCTCTTCATTTGTAAAATATGTCGCTCGGCTGCCAGTACACTCATCCATGTTTTTGATTGGTCATATGCTGCCCCCTTTATGTGAATGCGTCATGGCTAGATTGGGAAATCCTGGGTTGACTTAACAAGTTGATAACCAGCCCGGTGTGACCGCTTAGCATGACTGCGGATGTTCGGTTAAGTGAAGCCAGATAAGGAAAAGATTTCCTGGGTATGCTGAACTTACTTTGTAGTACAGGACTCAGGATGCTGGTTAATGACTGGAGCTCAAACTGATGTCCCTCAGGTGCTTGCAGCAGAGGAGCAGGGGGCAGGCCTGCAGCAGCCCACAGGGATTGGCCAGCGGCCCCGGCCCATGTCATCAGAGGAGGGGCCCCAGGCTTCTGTGAAGAACTCCAAGAACAGCCCTCAACTACCCACCAACACCACCAATGACAAGTACCAAGTAGTCTCAAAATTATTTACATTGCAGTGTAATATATTTTGGTGTTCAAAGATATTCACACTTTCTGACTGCCCTGCCTGACAGTGTAGTAAAGATGCAGATCCATTCTTCACAAACAACAGCACCTCTCATCCTTATAGCGTAATGTCTGTAGAATGACTGACAGATAGACAATGACAGACAGTGACAGACAGAGAGAGTACTTTATGAATCCCAAAGGGAAAATGCAGCATCACATCGCAGCAGTGGTGAATATGATGGAGTTAGTGCTGGTAAACATGGAGGGCGTGTTGTTTGCATCAACAGCAAATGAAATCATCATCAATCTTCCTACAATATAATAAAATGTACTTTAACTATAAAACCGGACAAGTCAGAAATAAAGGCCCATTTCACTTAAAGGCCTGGTTCTCTAATCAGTCATGTTATATTTTCATGTTTCACGTCATGCTCATACTACTGCACCATTTCACCGCTTCCCCTCAGGTCCTGTAGGATGCCAGCAGCCTCGGGCCTGCTTCAGATGAAAGCACACAGCAGAGATGAGGCCTCACTGGCCATAAATCAGCTCTCTGATGACCCTCACTCCTCCAGTAATTCTTCCTGCTTCACGGCTTTGGACAGTCCCCCTGACGGCCACTGTCCCTCCTCCTCAGGAAAGGTATTCACTGTCTACCAAGCGTTGTTCTCCTTAGTGTTTTTTTTT
>NTHP01000067.1:1746725-1763620 GCA_003416845.1 Oplegnathus fasciatus | reverse complement strand
CACCTATGGGAGATTTTGGAGCGACGTGTTAGACAGCGCTCTCCACCACCATCATCAAAACACCAAATGAGGGAATATCTTTTGGAAGAATGGTGTTCATCCTTCTAGTAGAGTTCAGAGACTTGTAGAATCAAAGCCAAGGTTTTTCATTTGTCACCTGTCTGTATGTCAGGCTAAGGCCGTGCTCAGACCGATAGCCAATGCATAGGGGCTGCCAACGCAAACTGTTGTGCAGTGTCTTGGTGTCTGATAAACCTTTAAACACATTAATGTGTTACTCCGGCTGGACTTCCTGGATCATATTTCATTGCCTCAGTGGTGCTTTAAACAACATGCCCCCACCATTGCAGACCCCAGGGCAGTTTTAACCCCGGGCTGTTTATGGTCTGAATCCCCGCTAATGGACTGATGAAATTACTGAGCACATTCATGCTCCCCAGAGGTTGAACTCGTTCCATTTTAAGAGCTTTTCTTTAGGTCCAAATTTAAATGTCCACACCTCAAGGGTTGGGACTAGGGGTGTGCGTTGTCACTATGACTGTGTACAGCACAACAGTGGCTGAAAGCGAAAGTGACGGTGCTGCTAGCTCCGCTGTGGAAGTGGTTTGATAACAGTAATTAGAGAAAAAGATTCACAGATCACATGCTCATCATCTTGTACTGTAACTACACTGACCTCGAGAACAGTCACGTCAGGATCTGATTCAGCTTAGGTCACGATGATTGATCAATCATCACATCGTGTGTTCACTATAATTAATCAGAGGCTACAAAAACAGGAGACAAAGGAAACCTTCTGAGTTTTTATGATTGGTAAACATGGAGGGAAACAGGCAGGGGGAGATGTGTGAGGAACAAATCACTGCACAGGGCTGCCAGACACACACCAGTCTGAAGTTAGTTTGATCATCACCCGTTGGACACATGGTTTGGTCTGCATGGAGTTGAAATGAGTTCAAAGTCTGTGATACTTTTTAATGTGATATCGCCCCCCCCCCTAGCTAGGACCAATTTATTTATCAGTAAAATACTGAATTAAAATGACTCATTGGTTTTGCTCATGGACAGAAAAACATTGTACGTGCTGGTCTCATATTGTAGATGAAGTAGAGGAAAAACTCAAAGCTACTGAACCTGTACCTGAATTGAATGATGTGTTAGTTATTTTCCTTGCTACATTCAGTGTGTCTAACTGTCTAATATATATAACGGTTAATGTTATGGGGCTTCTCCTTTTTAAGCCAGCTACCATCAGCTGAAATGATAACTGTTGTCTGTAACTGGCAGATTTGATTCTCTGTAGCCAATAAGTGTTGCAGAGCGGCTTAACATCAGCTGAAAATCTTGTTTTTGCTCAGCTCCGATGGTTTGACCTGTGACCTTGCTGCAGTAGAAGTGTACTCCAGTTATAATTGCATTTGGTGTTTCACAGGGAGCCTTTAAATTAGAGCCAGCCGCTTATTACAGATACAGACACATCTGTATCAGAGTTTGTATCAGTCGATAAGGAACAAGCAAATCGGAAATCTGGTATCAGTCAGGCTCTACTTTTAAATGTGGGTAGTTGTGATGGTGCATGAAGTTATTTTACATGCACTGTTGCAGTATAAATAATAATGATCTCATATAACATATATCCTGTCCCAGCCCCAAATGTCTGGTGGTCTAATGGACACACCGCAGTGAATGTTTGAGTGACCACACTGCACTACAAACTGTAGGCTGACATGTTCGTCTCCACATGTAAGGAGGTGTTAGCATGAACACGATCACTGAGTGAAACTTAACTTACAGTAGTCAGGCCATGTGAATGTATCCTGTGGACCTGTAACTCAAACAGCCACAATATTTAGGTTGGGTGAAGTGACTCTACAGTGACTGTAAGGCACAGTGTAGCCTGTAATGAGTGTGTCATTCAGTTGGACCCGGAGGCTGAACACTTTTAGCCAGCCTCCAGAGTAAAAGCTCTGTTGGATAGGTGTCAGTGTGTTGTGTCATGGCCCACTCTCACACCAGTTAAGGAAAGCTGCTTTTCATTCCAGCGTGCTGCGGAGATCAGACTGTAGTGTTTTCACTCAGCCATATTTGGTCAAGACAACATGTGCCGCCACTCCTCCAGCACAAGAAATTGTTTGTTTTAGACTCGAGCCAATTCCCAAGCCTGTGTCAGATGCCTGGGGTGTTCAGTCAGAATTTAAAGATCATATGAAGCAGTACGCTTGTTTGGAGAATTAGACACATTGTAGAGGTCGGTGGTTTTGATGTTTGACCTGATTGTTCTACTCACAGTGGTAGACTTGAGGAGGCCCTGCTAATTTCCAAGCTAAAGTTTGAGGTGAGAGGATATGCACACTTATTCATGAAGGTTCCCGTGAATCCTGCTGATTGATTTTGACCTGTCAGCACTACATGCTTAAGAGCATTCAGGTTTTATTCACACAGAAACTGGTTGTGATGCAGGAAACAAGCGTTTCTTTTCCTTTCCACTCAGACATGTGAATTGTCTGAAAGTAACAAGCGGGCTCTCCTTTGATACTGAGGCAGCGGCTGCTTGTCTGCTCACATGCGAGGCCACATGTTGCCGCAGTGTCTTATTTGCTGTCTCAACGCAAGAGAAATCCAGTCCCGAATGTGCTTCAGGAGGCCTCGTTCTCCTCCGCACACCGAACGTACACAGCATGACATGTCATACTCCAACATGCATTCATCAAACGCTGGGCTGATTTAACTCCAATACCTCCAGTATTTGGACAGAACTATGTTCAATACAGTAACGTGGCCTGAGGCTGAAGACTGTGCTGGGGTGAAAAAATGTGGAGACGTGTCAAATACAAGGCTGTCATTTTAACTGGGGGATGAGGGGACAGGTCCCCATCACTTTTCCAAATCCTATTTTGGGAGGTAAGGCCAGATGTCCAGCCTCGCTCAGCAAGGTGTCTCTCTGCAGCCTGGCGAGGAATGAAACTCTGCACAGTTAGAGAATCACTGTGGAGTCTGGTTTCAGCTAAGTCTTCCTGATACTTAATTACTTCAATTAGTTTGAGCATTGACGATTGCAATATGAGCTGATAGTGTGAAGCGGTTTGTGTGGCATGAAACCATGTGCAGCAGTGCATCACTGTGGATGTCCTCAGTTTCATTATTATGTTATCACAGCAGGTTCAGATGTAGAGCCCCTCTCCCCTCTGGAGATCTGCATCCACTTTAATGTGTTCTTCATTATATAACATCTGCTATACGCCTAAAATATGAGCATTTGCTACAGCGCATCTTTATGTACTGTATGCTCCCATGCAGGCCCACTGACTGTGGATCCGTCAGATCTGCACTCCAGTTGACTTTCAGTTTTGATTCAAATTNAGACTTTATCACTGTGACTGACAGACCCTTGTATGTGTGCTATCATACATGATATAAATATACATGTCGACAGGTCAGTTCACTTCAAATAAACAACTTTTTACATTTTTACAAACTTTATTTAAAGTAACAACACTTTTACTTGAGCGAAATACTTTTCTTACTTTTACTCTTTGCACTTCTGAATAATTTTTACAAGCTGCTGTGAGTGCTTATGGGATATTTCTGCCCTGGGTTTTGCCTCTCAGGCTACAGACTGGTTGCTCTGACCCTCTGTACCATGTTCGGGCCCTTTGCAGCGTGAGAGGAAGCTCGGCAGACATTACTCATGCCAGGGTTGAAGAAGGTAATGGCCATATTCTCCTGAAAAGACACTGGAATTGAACATTTGTCAGAGGTGGGGCAGTAAATAACAGAGCTGTTTTATTAAAGATGCAACATTATCTCTCAGAAAGTATCTCTGTTCACCAAACTAAATATGAGTTCTGTGAAAGTATGTGAGTAGTTTGTGCTTTAATAGTATAGAAATATTCACTTTCCACAATAATGGTAGTTTGTTGAGAGAATAAGAAATGCCACGTAAAGTACAGTAACCAATTTTATTTCACGGTTCGAATTACTATGTCTCCATAAATGTAAATAGATGCAGGAAATGGCAGATGTAGTGTATATTCCAAACAGCCTTGTTTTTAGTTGACTTCCTTGGAGTTGAAAACGGTCTCAAATTGTAGATGAGATGTTATCTTCCCTCTGCCACATAATTTCTCCGTCTCCACATTCCTGTATTCCGCTGGGATTGGCTGCATTTAGTTCTTGTGCTGGCTGCCAGTGACATAAGGCTGAATAAAGCCTCTCTTCTTTCTTCCTCCTCTTTCTCTCTGTCTCTAAGTTCTGATGCTGGTATTCCAAAGGAATGCAGAGTTGAATTCCTCTGCAGGGCTGGAGGCAGCAGAGCAGCTATACAGTCTGGGGCTCATGTTGCCCTGCTAAATATGTACCAGTACCTCGTTTAAAGGATGGACTTAACTGTTGTTATTAGAGGGTTTCACCAGGGGTGGAAGAAGCATACAGGTTATTTACTCAAGTATAAGTAGCAATACCAAAATGCACGAGGTCTCCATTACCTCCATTAGCCAAAGGTACAATATCTCCCTCTGAAATGTAGTGAGGAAAAATGTAAAGCTTGAAAGCTTGACTAAATATTACTTTCCACTTCTAGGTTTTACAGATATGACACTAATAATTCTACATGTGGACTGAAGTGGGCAGTAGGTGATGCTAATATCTCTGCTGATCTGAATACAGTTAATGAAGTTATACGGACAGCATACTAACAACCACTCCCAACACAGAATGGAAGCTATTTCTACATAATGTGGCGGTCTTTCAGAAACGGACCCCCTCCTAAAATAGGCACAGCGCGGTCGGTTGAGTTAGCAAGAAGAAACCACATGATGATGTTTTGGTATCAGAAGTAGCTGGACAGGAGAGATGAGCTCTCCCTTTGAGGAAACACAGAGAGCTGCTGTGGATAAACGTGGAATAGATGTGGATGAAGCTGTAGAGAGATATGAAGTATTTGTAGTTTAAATACTTCCTATCTCTCTGCAGCATGTGAAATATATTGTTGGCCTCCACACACACCTCCCTCTCCCGGACGAGGAGATAGAAACGTTTTTGCCAGCTGAAATCCAAACACACACCTCTGTCCCGTGATATCGCTCGGCCAGCTTCTACCAGCTGATGGTCAAGTGCGGTTTTATGTGACTTGAGGGGTTAGCTTGTTGCCACATGTCACATTTGACTGGATAAATGTTTGTTTAGGCCTCTGAGTTCCAGACGAGTCATCAAAAATCTTGTAAAGATTTTACAGGAAGAGAATGGAGAGGGATTTAGATATGAAGGTTCTCCAGAAGAGATTACCGAACTACTGACACAAGGACACAGGATTAGAACGTAGAAAATGTTTTCTTTAAGCCTCGTTTGGCCACACAGGAGACAACTGACCCAAGATCAGCTCCCTGGCTGTGAACAGTTCACACCGGGGCATTCATTGAAATAGATATTCTGTTTGCAGCTCATAACTCCTGCTGGAGAATTTAAAGCTCAGCAGCAACAGCGACTTAATGTATATGTAATAAATATTGATTTCAACTGATGTGAAAATATTTTGCCTCTCCCCTGCAGCTGAATCACACAGGTCCCGGCACATCTCGTTATCAGTGTAGCTACTAGATTTCGATTTCGACAATCACCTCGCTCAGTAAATATGTGGCCTTTGCTGTGATGTAGCGATATATATAATAGCCTATATTTCATAAGAGTGTAATCATTTCTTCTGTGCAGGCGAGGCATTACAATACGCTGATAATATGACTTGTGTCTTGTAAAGCCCCGTAGTCCTTTTTGACAGCAGACGTTGTCACAGTAAGAAAAGCCCAGGTGTTGTAGAACATTAGGACACTGTAATAACATTCATGCTGGCTCTGCTGTATTCAAGTATGCCAGTAAACCCAGACCAGCATGAACAACACCAGGACCCTCAAACTGAAGCAGCCATCATTCATTTGATTACTGTCCCTTGTGGGTCTATTAAGTGTATTTCAGGGACTAATTTGCCACAGCTGATAAGACACAAACACACCATATTTACTAATATTATTTTCACTTGCAACAATAACTGCAGTGAAAGAAATCAGACCCCTACAGAATGTGGCTCAAGCCTCTTACTGTAAATTTCCTGGTACAACTAGCCCTTTGCGAGTGTGGCGCAGAGGCTAAAATACACATGTGCTGCTGCTTTCACAATGAAATGCTGCCAACATGTGGATAGTTTTTACTGCCTGTCTCCCCTCATGCGGTCAGTAAAGGGTGACTGCAAGAATTCAAAGTGGGGATGTTGTGGTAACGTTGTACGTGTTGTCAACCACCGTGGCGACCCCATCAGGTGGTTTTGACAGTGTCACAGCAGGGTAAACACAGCTGCACCTAATATGATTAACAGATGGCTCAGTTTGATTCAGGTGTGCCAGGTAGTGAGCACTGTAGTAAGGACTACTGTCAGTGCTTCCTCTGTGTCCCACGTTCATCAAATAGAGCCTTTGTTTATTTGTAGGAGCTGCAGCTGTGTCTACTCTGCATTGACACATCTGTGAAAGGACTTCCTTTGGCAGCAGAGTGGTGCCGCGGTGGAAGATGACTGACCAAATGTTATTTTCAAATAGACGTCATGTTACAGCTTCCTTTATCAAGCAGTCAGCACAGTTATCAGGGCCTCAGCAGCAGCATTTCTCAAACTTTTAACTTGACATGGCCCAGCAATGACTGCTTCCTTTTTCTGTGGTGGCTTGTGACAGTAAAACATGACAGTTAAACATGTTTTAGTAAATCTGACACCTCTTAACTCTAATACAGGCTGATGCACTTGTGTGCAGGGTGTGCAGTGGGTGGAAGTCAGTGTTGTTCATTGCAGAGGCAGCAGGTTAAGGCCACGATCACACAGGATGTTTGAGTGTTGATGGGAACAGAGAGCAGAGCTCAATGGTTGCAGAGAGCTGTGTGTACTCTGCAGCACTACGAACTCGTGGTCAGCTGTTCTTCACCACAGCTACTTTTACTGACACTGCTCACTGTCACACTTGTATACTTTTAGTGAAAGGAGAAGACAGGTGTTCTTTTACCTTTTTGTCTCTATCCACAGATGTCATGAAGATGCAAAAGCAAAAATCATCAACTAACAGCTGTGGACCAATTTGGTTTCTGTGAAACATGCAGTTACACTGATTCAGCTTTCTGTGGATCAAGTTCACATCACAGACACATGACGTATACTGCTCTAATGTGCTAAAATAATTCATTGTTCAGCAGCTGTGCCTCTCATGACTAATGTCTATTCCTCTCCCATTCCACTGCTGCCATACTTGACAGTGATATTATTATTATGATTATTATTATTGAAAGTGAAATGATGGCACTCATGGCATTAAAAATGTGGCGTACTGACGAGTAACAAAAGCCAGTATACAACCAAGACAGTTCGAAAAAACAAGAAAACTAATAAGCCTAGCAATGTTTTGAGTATCAAACACTGTTGGATTGACGGTAAATCTGAAAAGTTTGTGTCTTCCTCCCTCGCAGAGGACAGCAGAGGGGTGTAACAGTACACAAAATTTACAGTTCAGTATGTACCTTGGTTTTGGTGTCGCGGTTCGGTACGTTTTCGTACAGCAGGGAAAACAAAAAAATGTACAAAATGTTTGTTATTTATTGAAACATGGCCATAATTCTACTGACATGTTGTCAATAAGAACAAATAAATAAGACAAATGTCAGTGATGCTCCATCATCAGACTCTGACCTGTTGATAACTCCTGAACAGCTGCAGCTTGTGCTGGTTTCTACAGGGCAGCACAAGACTGACTAACATGCACACATGAAGGCTCATTGTAGCGGGGCTCAAGCACCACATGCTTAAATCCTGTATTCTCTACGACCGAGTGTGGTCACATATCTGCAGCCATAAACACCCTATATCAGTTATTACTTTGGTGTGAATCTGCAGTGAGAGGCTGGTGATGCAGTTGTAAATGAGGTGTTTGAAGTGTTTCCACAGACAGACCCGAGTTCAGCTGAACAATGTCAGCACACAGTTTGACACTAATCGTTGTCCGTTGAGCTTCACTAATCTGTTAAATCGACCAGCATCAACCAGCAACCAGACTGATAAACATATAACCTGATTAATAAACATATAACCTGATTAATAAACATATAACCTGATTAATAAACATATAAACTGATTAATAAACATATAACCTGATTGATAAACAAATAACCTGACTGATAAACATATAACCTGATTAATAAACATATAACCTGATTGATAAACATAACCTGATTGATAAACAAATAACCTGATTGATAAACATATAACCTGACTGATAAACATATAACCTGACTGATAAACATATAACCTAATTGATAAACAAATAACCTGACTGATAAACAAATAACCTGACTGATAAACAAATAACCTGACTGATAAACAAATAACCTGATTGATAAACAAATAACCTGATTGATAAACATATAACCTCATGATGTAGACTTGTGGATGGTGTTTTATGTGCTGTGGCTGTGGGTTGTTTCGGTTTTGTTTGTGCGACTGTGTGTAATCACTTTGTGTGTATTTGGCATCAGTGATAGTCAGTCACCGGGCTGTGACTCGGTACCGGTCAGGGCAGTGTTGGCATACCGGACTGCAGATGTGAAAGTGTCTGACAAGAATGGACATCTACCCTCCCACAACCTCCTGACAGCATGAGAAACACGCACAGAGCCACGTACACTAACTGACATTAGGGATGACGGTGCGCTTAAAGACCTGCCTACCCTTCCTGACCACATACTGCACCTCATGAGACTATATGCATATGTGTCAATGTATGTGGCAAACCGAATAATCTAAAATATTCAGTTCAAAGTACCATGTATTCACCACCACCACCATCACACCTCCACCTCTGCCCTGACCAGAGACCCAGTTGTTCTATTTCCACACAAAAAAAAAAAAGTTTCCGATGCCTACCTATCATGTTATAAGGAGGGTTTGTTTTAATGATGTGCGTTGGTTTTGTGTAATAAGGACAAAGTTGCGTGATATAACAAGAGGAAGTGATATGTTGTTATTACAAGAAGAGTTTCTTATATCTAGTAATAAAGAGAAAATACGGCATAATAACATGATAATAAATGAAATATCTTGTCATAACGTGAAAAGGATCTTTTAAAAACAAGAAGTCTGTCGTTATAACAAGAAACTGAGCAGATATTTGTAGTGTGCTCTCTGCAAGCCAGTGTCTTCTCTTTACTCAGCCAAAGATTGTGTATGAGGTAAAAGAAGCATCACTCTGTAACACCACCGTACAATCATAGTGGACTGAGTGAGAAGTCCTCTGTAGCGGACCGCTTCATGTCACTTTCAGTCCCATTCAAACTTTTATTCATATCACATCAATCATTCACACTGATCAGCTTAATAGTTTTTTATCAGCTCGTGAAACATAAGGTGTGTCACACTAGGCAGGCTACAGCTGTCTATTTCAATGTATGGGCCTACAGGTAATAAGTTAGCAACATATAAACAGGGAGAGATTTGTGTGATTCAAACAGCTGTGTGAAGAGAAAGAAGGTGAAAGAACAGCTGGCGGAGATGTCAACAGAACAACCTATTAACATTATGTTTATTATCACATGAGGCAACAAAAGCAGTCAATTGACTAATGGATTAATTAACTAATGGTTTCTGCTCTAATTTAGACCTTTTTTTTTTTTTTTACTTGTTTAATCACATTTTTTCATATTTCAAAATATTCCTATAGTAACTTATAGTATATAAGTTATACCTATAGTAAATGTTTCTCTGCCACTCTGTGGTATTTAGGCACACTGTATCTGAGCTGTATCTGTTTTTATTCTATCTTCTATTTACAGAACATACCTTAATAGAGAGTTGATAGTATTTAGAGTGATCTGTGTAGTGTCCCAGCTTTTATTACAGTTTTTATTACATTTTATTACAGTATGTGCAGTTTAGCAGAACAGATGTGTTTAGCAGCTGGATGTGGCCTCCATATCCACACTTACAGTAGAGCCCTTGATAGTTTTGGTGCTGCAGGATATTTTGGTTGTGCCTGAGTGAAACACTGGCCAGTTACCCGTCAGTTGTATCACTGAAATAAAGAAGTTTGCCTCCTATTTTAGTCGGACCAACGGGGGCCAAGCGCAGCTAAAATGTCCTGTTATGACTTTCAGTTGATTCCTACGTTTGCTCACATGCGTGTAATGTACCTGACACGAGCACATCTCCTCCACCACTTCAAATTGGCTGTGATATATTTCTGTAAGTTTTTACAGGTTGTTTTTAACATATACTGTTAGAGGCTTCTGAGGCTGTATGTAGAGGCTGTAGACAGAGGATCTACAGCATCACATGCTGTGTTTATCAGCCCTGGAGAGCAGTTGTGAAAGTAAAAGTTGTTGTTCTGGCATAAGAAGATAAGTTATTGTAATATTCCTCTGGTGTACACAGTTCCACCAACGCTGTAAAACAGAGTCTGGGCAGGCCTGAAGGACATGAGATAGAGGCTGAGATGTCGAGTATCTGACTGCTGGAGACAGACAGGATGTTTGCCCTCAGGATGACAGTTGACTGCTGTCACTTTACAGTGGGAGTCTGGACTGGCAGGAAGTGAAGTCTTTAAGCACTGATGATGTGGCTGCTATTTGATGCTTGATGTATATACTGTACATATAATGACAGGTGCTCAGGTCCACTTGCTGTTTATTTGGTCGTCTTTTTGCACTCACCGAGGTTACTGCTGAGATCTGGTAAAGGGTCAGGAAACACGGCAGTCACACAGGTCGGACACAAAGCAACACTTTATCCAGATCCAGATGATCTAAACCACTTCATGAAAATAAGTATATTAGTTACACCTGCCTGTGTTTGTGTTTTGAATAGGAATATTCAGTTGTTTGGTCACATTAAGGAAAGTATCCATGAAGTGGGCGAGTGTGTTTTCTTCTCCTTGCTGTAACTCAGAGTTAGAGTGTGTAGACCTTGTGACCCCAAGTGTTGTTGCCTAATATGCAGCCACTGTTACAGATGGTGAAGTTATAAGCCTCTAATGGAGTAATAATGTCACTGGCATTTGTTAGATATATTTTAAATGAAAATAAATGATTGAGTACTGATGGTCTATATCTTACCATTTTCATATAAATGACAAAGCTCCAAGATCCAAGCTGATACCAGCATGTATTTCTGCCAGTAACCAACACAAAATGTGAATATATAGTTCGTCCACCTGAGAGCACAAACACAAGTGAACAGACCGTTCTCACTCTGTAATGAATCACAGCTGAAGATTGTGAGTTATATGGACTGGCTTTTGTTGAAAGAAGAGACTGGCTTGGTTTGTGGCCACAACTGAATTTGTTACTTCAAATGCTGAGAATTTATATTTGTAAGTCTTAACTACGTGTAATCTGTGCCAAAGAATATAACTTGGTGCTTTTATAGTGCACATGCTTATTAACACTTTCAGAATATCATCATTTTATCAACAAAGTGTTTTTCCTTGTAACTCAGCCTCTCAATCCAAACGGATTGGCTGCTGTGGACTTCAGTGCAGTCTTCCTCATTTCTCGGTGACTGCAGTAATTACTGTTGTGACTCAGCACTTCCTCTTTTAGTCAGGGTGGAGCGGGAAGCATCCGCAGCACATTTTCTGAAGTCTCCAGATGTTGTGTGTCTTTGACTTGATACAAATCAAACTGAAAGGGTGGAAGGTCAAAGAGACTTGAGACTACAGACTTGAGCTTTAGATGAGTCCCCTCTTATCTTTCCTTCCACTCACTGCCGACAGGATACACTGCTCCCAGATGAATCATAGCTGGGAGTACACAGATGGCTGAAATGCCCTTTTATGGCATCGAACAGCTTTTTAAAACAGGAAATGACATCAGGACATCTGAGTGGGATCTCACAAGAACCCTGCCAGAGTATAGGAAGACCCCCCCCCACTCCCACGCTCCCCGACACTCCAAACTGAAATAGCCAATAGCTATAGCTAATAGCTGTTTGAATGAAGATGTTATTTCATCTATGACAGTCTGATGAGAGCCACCAAACAAAATAAGCAACAGAGAGAAGCTACAAGCTCTGTTCTGTATCAGCCTGTTGTGCTGACTGACAGCAGCCTGAGAGCTGCATGTTGCAGCTGGAGGCCTGCAGTGAGTTCAGACATGTTGCTGCAGAGAAATCCACAGTCACAGAGCTGCCAGAGCTGACTTCATATGATTTGTAACCCAGGGTCGGAGTATTTTCTGCAGAACAAAATGGTGATTGGACAAGTTGGGCGAATTCTTCCATTTTTTTCTGAGATGTATTTATTGAATTTCTGAACAGATAATAGATAATTAAGGGCATCACAAGTTTAAGTGCAAATGTGTAGACACGAAACAGAGCAGACGGAGGGAAGAAGTCACGCACAGTGGCTTTGACCCAGAGATATACAGATCGATATAAAGATACGAGGTGCTGGGAGGTGCATGTTGCTACCTTTAGACTGATTTAGAGCCAGGCTAACTGTCTCCATATGTTTCCAGTCTTTGTGCTAAGCTAGGCTAACTAGCTGGCTACTTCATATTTACCATACAGATGTGACAGCAGTATTAACCTTCTTATCTAACTCTTGCCAACAAAAATGTTGAGTGATAAAGGAGAAGCTTGCTTTGCATTTCAGGACCTCAGTTGTTCTCTTGTAGTGTCTCAATAGCAACAGGAACAGGAGTGGGTTGAATTTGCTTGAAATCTTGCTGGAGGGTGTGGTTATATTGTGTTTTGACTGGTCTCGAAGATGTAAGAGCTCGTGTCATGTCTGTAAAAACTGTTGACTGTGATCGTTACCTGGTCTGTGTCTTTCCTTTTCTTCAGCCTGAGAGAAGAAACCCAGAGTTCATCGTCTGACTGGGCAGGAGGGCTGTCACTAAAAAACACCCTTTACATCAGGTACGTACTTCACTCGCAGATAAACAAACAGCTAGCAGGATCAGCAGATGATCCAAGACGAATCCTTTTCATTTTATTAACCAAAAGACAAAGTAGGAAACAGTGAGTGACATATTACAAATAAACTCCTTTCACAGCAATGAGAATTTATTTTATAGAAAAGGCAAATGCTTTGACTTTTTTGTCCAACAGATCTTTCAATAGCTTAACAAGAAAGTGTAGTCTTTGATATTCTAACACAAATCTCTCTCCTCCGTTTTGACCTTGTTGATGTATAACAATGAGTTTATTATTGTGGATCTTCTGTCAGTCTTCAGAGTCCGTTTTGGGGGGTAGAATGCACTCATTATTTGCCACGAAAAGGCAGTTTACTACTTATTTTCCAGTTAAGTCTATTGTTATTTGTTACTGCAATACCCAGCATTCACTTTGATTGCTGTGTCCTGAGATCTGATCTCCTCCTTGCTGCACGCCCCTGTTACATCCGCCTGTCATCAAGGAAGGACCCAGAAAAAGAAGGAGGAACTGATAGTGATACAGTGTCAGCAGGATGTGAGGATCTGGGTGTCAGGCTGTCTGTGTTGTGACATTCAATCCCTCTGAGCTCTGATGCCAGCACAGGCCATGCTGTCGTCTCTCTGCATTTCCAAACAGCTCTGTCTCTCTCCTAGTCAGAGTGTCCCCGTAATACACAACCTCACTCAGCAGACCCTCCAGGATCCACTTATTTGCACCTGCTTTTCTAAAAAGTAGTAATGAACTATTTCTGTGATGTTTTGTGATAGATTGCAGTAAGGGTTAAAGCTGCACTAATCAATATTTTTATCAACGACAGTGATCAATATGACTGTGCCGTTCCCCTTGACTCTGTGGGTTTTTAACATTTTTGTAGCTCATTGTTTTGGTTTTACGACCCCTTGACTCTACAGTTCAGTCTCAGCACTCTCATTGACCTGGTTTCCAGCAGCAGCTGTTTTCAGAGAAGAAGCTGTAAAAAGCCACAGAACTGCTCAGCAGCAACCAGCAGGCAGACACAGTCAGAGACTAGCTGGTGAACATAGTGGAGCATTTAGAGGTTAAAGAGGCAGATGTTTCCCTCAGGAGGTGGTGGAGAACAAAATCAGAGCAAAAAGAGAGGGAATATTGGACTTTTTAACTTATCAGGTGGATAGAATAACTTTTCTGTGGAAAACTATATTATTTGGTAAAACTGGCAAGAATGATCCCAGGTTGGTCATGTGTTGCAGATAAAGTGCAGGGACATCTCACAGGTCCTGTGGAGGGGGGCTTTCATTGGCATGAATCCTTGAAAAAGATCACTGGGGACACTACTACTGAGACAACTACCTGATTTACTGTGTTTACTCCTTGAAATTGTGTCTGCACAGACTATGAAGTGATGCTATTATTGGATAAAGAAATCTAAATGGAACTGGCCACATTCCATTTTACATTCAAATGAACACGGTACTTTAACATGCACAGAGAACTGGTGAGTTTCAGACTTCAGACTAACTCCACCAGTGCTTAAAGGTACCCTTTAACAAACAAATGTATCACCGTTTCTCACCAAAACACATGTTGCAAATGTGTTGAGTGCATTTCCTTCCTCAGTATTTTTCTAGATTTCGAAACCTGCATTTATTTACAACCCTGTTAGTTAACTACCATGACCGTGCACATGCATTTGCGTATGTGCATCCTTGTGCATGAGATACGAATGCACTGGAGACTGTCTCTACTAGTGCTACTACTACTAGTATTACTGCTAGTGGTACAGTGCTACAAGCTTTGGCTCTCCCTCATATGCAGTTTTTTCCTCACACATTTCCAGCAGATTGATCCCTGATTGGAAAAAGTCAGTTTGTTAGTGATTGTGAAGTGGTTAATGAATTATTAATCCTTTCTTCTGATGTTACTGGATGTGGCTGACAGTCCAGTGGGGGTGGACTGTGCAGTAAATAGTTGTGGGAAACCCTGACATTCACTTCAGTCATTTATTTGTCATGATTTCTCCCTTCAACATTTGCCAAAATCATTACTGTGGCATAGACTAGTGGGAATTCTCTGGAGATTTAAACTGGCCTTCTTTGATGCTCTTCAGTAAATGCCCTGTGTGCAGAAATCTAATGAGATTCTAGCATATTTCAGATTGTTGTGATAGTATAACAATCAACAATCCTGTGTGCAGCCCATTCATTCATTCATTCATTCATTCATTCATTCATTCATTCATTCATACTACCACTAAATCCCACACACACTATTCATCAGTGGCAGTCCACATATTGATATCAGGATCAGCCTCAGATCAGTATCAGTGGGGCTTTACTTAAGCAATTCCATCATTCACCGCCCAGGCAGTATCCACTTCTTAGAAATAGAATATGAACCATGTTTGATCGGTCGAAAAACTGATCAGCATACCTAGTGCTGCAAAGAATGATGTATCAATAACTAAATGTGTGTGTGTAACTCTGTCCTGCTCAGCGCAGCAGACTTTATCTTCTGTCAGTAATGTGTGTAAGGGGATTGATCTGCACATGTGCAGGGTGTTCTTACGTACTCTTACTGTGTGTGGAGTTTTTTCTGACAGATCAGAACAGTCATCTGACCATGGAATCAGCTTACCTTTGCCATGTGGGCCTGTCAGCTATATGTGCATGTTTCTGCTTTGTAATTCAAACACTGGTTCAGAATCGTTACAATACCACAGTGTAAAAGTCCTGCATTTCAAATGTTATTTAGGCAAAAGTACAAAAATATTAACAGCAAAAATAGTAAAAGTGCTCATTATGCAGCAGAACAGTTCCCATCAGTGTCATCTGATTATATATTATTTGATTACTATTACTAATACATTAATGTGTGAGCTAGTTGAGTGGAGCTAATTTAACTTTTTTACATACTATTGGATAGTTCAAGCTGTTGCAGTGTTAGCAATATACTCTGCAATGTATCTAATAACTATAACTGTCAGATAAATGGAGTTATAAAGTAGCATATAATGGAAAGACTACTAGTAAGTGAGTGGATTATACTTTAAATACAGTTGTTGAGTAAATGTAATTTGTCAGCATGAGAGCGAGCAGAAGTCAGAATGAGGAAACGGTGTGTGGTACCATGAGCTCTGCTCTGCCCTCCTTTTCCACCATGCTTCTCTTTTTCCAGTTTGCTCATCATGAGACGAGGTGCCTGCCCTGTCCTAATCCTACTGTCCTGTGTTCAATGATGCCACGCTGGCTCATGGTGACTCCTTGACAAATGTTCAGGGGTCAGCCATAGTTTGTGATGTATAACCACTATATTAAACTATGACAGTACTGCTACAACATGGAGAAGTAGAGGTTATTGAGTTTGAGATTGTTTGCTCACCAACTGGATAGAAGTCTGTTTTTTTTATATTGGTCAACTTATAGTGAAAACTTCCTGTCTGAAGTGGGTTTCTCACAGTGCTCTGGTACCTTGTGTGCGTGTAAATAGAACTGGTGTTCCCCATTTTAAATTTGGCTTCACACTCTGTACTGAGAAATGCAAGAACAATTTAGAAATCCCCCTCAGTAAAAATGAGTTTGTAAGAAGATGGAACGATGAAGTACTTCCCTTTACTGAACTTCTTTTGAACTTCACAGTGACAAAATAATAGATTTTAGATTTTATAACTAAGCAAGTAGCTAAGGTTCTATTTTTGACACACATACTCTGGGGACACTTGGTGCAAGTGTGAAGGTTTTTAATCCTTTTAATCATTTTGTCCACTCTCCCACCCAAGGACCCACTCACTGAATTACAATAAGTGAAACAAACTGAGTTCATTGATTGTTAAAGGGTAACACAGCCCTAGAGTCAGCTAGAGTCCCCCTCCCTCAGAGTGAGGGAGCAGCGACTGTAGGAGGCGGCGTCAGAGCGAACAAGCCATGAGCAGCTATTGTCAGACTCTGTGTGTGTGTGTGTGTGGGGG
>NTHP01000067.1:1666222-1719262 GCA_003416845.1 Oplegnathus fasciatus | reverse complement strand
GTCCTCAGGGTCATGCAGCCATGGAGCCCATCGTGGCGGCAGCAAAGACCATGCTGGAGAGCTCGACCGGCCTGATCCAGACTGCCCGCTCTCTGGCTGTCAACCCCAAAGACCCCCCCAAGTGGTCGGTGCTGGCCGGTCACTCCAGGACTGTGTCTGACTCCATCAAGAAACTCATCACCAACATGAGGTAACCTCTACTGCTACCAGTACTGCTGGCTGAGCTGCCTCCCACCTTCTCAGACAGGTTCAGGGCTCCTCTCCTACTCTGACATCACTGTCTCCTTCTCAGTGATGTTGGACTTACTGGTACACTGATGTGGTGGTACATTTAGCAGAGCCAGTTCCAGCTCTATTCACTGGGAAGAAAAACTCACTGTATTCACCTTATGAGGCTCGCCCCATTTCTTGTCTGTTCCACTTCCAGTTTTGTCTCTTAACAAAAAAGAATTTCCCAGAGAAGGATTGATGAAGTACTGTATGTCTTCTATGTCTTCTTCTTAACTAATTAACACTAATATGTAAATGATGGTGGATGTTTGTCAGACTGCTGTAGAAGAAAATCTCTCATGTTCTTGCAGCTCTGTCACTCCTTCAAACTGTACATTCGATGATAAAACTGCTCAGATATTTAATAAACTGTCAGGCGGAAGGTGGTGGGAAGCAGCAGATCTACACAACCCAACACATCCCCACGTCCGATGTAGACAGGAAGTTAAAAGACAAAATAACAGAGTCTAAGCACTTGTTTTTGCTGAAACGTATAAGGTCAATAGAAGGCCATCAGACTAAGTTTTGAGAATCCAGCCGTACTCTGCCAAACCCTCTGGACTCTCTGGATGTGAGCCCATAGCAAATAAGGGAGGCACTTACTGTGGCAAGCCCTCCTGTTTCTGCTACGGCTATATTTTACAATAAAGAGTGACGAAATACACACTAAAATGGCCCTACTGTACAGCTGCAGTAATTAAAAATGCAACCATGTTAATGTTATGTGGACTGTAGCCCTCCAAAGGTTTTCACTTTCGCATTCACTCAAGCTAATTAGGCAGGATGGGATGGGGAGGGATAGAATCGAACTGGTGACAGGAGCACTCCCCTGACACAACTTTAATTTTATGTGCATGCATGATGGAGAAACTCTGCATCAACAACCATCACATGACAAAATGAAATAGACTAATACACATTTTAATATTTCATGGAAAAATATAACCAAAATAAAAGCTTTATGTAGGCTTGTAGTGCATTAACACCACCATAACTGTGGAAAGTCCCATAACTAGTTTTTTCTTATTTTATTTGAAGAAGCTCTTGTTTTTATAAACAGCTGATTTTTATCAAGCCTGATATTAGGCCCCTGCAGCAGCCCCACCTTCTGTTAGACTGTCACAAATTCAGATACGAATGAAGAAAAGGAGAAAATTATTGGAACTTGTTTTGGGATTGGCTGTCAAACTGACATTTGCGATGGGGTCCCTGCATTTGTGTATATACACATTACTTCTATGATGATATAATAACAGATAGTAGAGTAATGTCTGTCGTTTGTTGAACATGAACCCAGAGTTTCAACTAATTCCACTTTGATATTAGTTTCTCTACTTAGCTATTGTCAAGTGGGTTATAAGAGTCTCAGAGTGCCCCATTGCTTCAGTAATCTCTTATTTCAGCCACTAATCACTGTGTCCACCCCCCATCTGATGTGCGTTTGTGTGCAGAGAAAAGGCTCCTGGTCAGAGAGAATGTGATGATGCTATTGTGGTGCTGAACGGCTGCATCCGTGAGGTTGATCAAGCCTCTCTGGCTGCCATAAGCCAGCAGCTAACACCCCGAGAGGACATCTCCATGGAGGTAACCCCCCCCTCCCCCACACCACCACACACACACACACCTCCATCACTACTACAACCTCTACAAGGTGCCTTCGTGTGTAATAATCTAAGAAATGCATTCAGGCAATCAAATGATGAAGGAACACTCAGAGCTCATCTGTGAGAACTGTCGTAGCAACCAAAGAGAATGAAGGTAAATTTGTGCTTGAGTCAAGGTATATTAATGAATCTTCTCTGTGTATATGTTGCAGACTCTCCATGAGCAGATGGCTGCCTCAGTCCATGAGATCAATAACCTGATTGATCCTGTAGCTGTGGCTGCTCGCTCTGAGGCCTCCCAGCTGGGACACAAGGTAAAACACAGGACAACACAGGATGTCAGAATCTCTGTTTTGAGCTTGTCGTCATGTATAACTTGTTCCCCACACGCTTGAACAGGTGTCTCAGATGGCCAGCTACTTTGAGCCCCTGATCATGGCAGCCATTGGCACAGCGTCCAAGATCCTCAGCAGCCAACAGCAGATGGCTGTCTTAGACCAGACCAAAACCCTGACAGAGTCAGCCCTGCAGATGCTCTACACTGCCAAGGAGGCTGGAGGAAACCCCAAGGTACTGAAGCTGGCACTCGTCATATAGAGTCCTCTAGACAAGCTGGCCAAAGGACACTCTAATTTTGAGACTGGGTCCTGGGGTTTTACCAAAACACTGGACCAATAATATGATGCAGTGTAGAAAGCAATCTAATAATTATCTAATGTAATGTGTTTTTGCTAACCTTAATAGCAGTTTCAGTCGCCAGCGAGCTCCTCACAGCAGTTTAGAATAACAGGGTTACGATTTGGGAAAAATATCTGATTATGATTTTTCTCACCTACGCATGTTGCTATTGTGATTTTAATTGCAACTGTTACATAAATATTACGCTCCAGGCCTGGGTTTAAGGTCCACACTGCATCAAACATTTACCAAGAATAATACAAACTTATCTTGTTTCTACATCAAAAGAATCAAATGAAATGAAACAGGACCTTGTTCAGGATGAGACCGGTTCTTCCAGGTATTTCTTTCAAGCCTGTCAGCCGGAGAAAAGTCAACTTCAAAATCAACTTCGCTCATCTAACTTACAGAAAATACACACCTTTGATAAGAAATGACACTAGTGGTATACTTAACATACATCAACATTTTTCAAAAATAAATGAAGTGGCATTGTGTTTATTGATAACAGTTACATAGATGTCCACTTATGGTAATATGACAAACTGCTGGTAAGTCACATCTGATGATGTTAAAGTTAGCTTAATGATATCCAACCGTGTATCTGACTGACAACCTACTGTATAAATGATACTGTTGACAACTTGATACTGTAGCTGCTAAAGCTAAATTTAGCTCCAGACTCACAGGAAAAGCTACTTCACAGCCTGAATCCTTGACGTAGTGATTCTGTAAGCTTAAAAAATGATGTGATATTCCTCCCATTCGCTGTCTGACAAATCAAAATCAAGAGAAGAATAAAAGCACGGCAAGGATTTTGAACAACCATTCAACCTCTATAGATAAGTCAAAGCCGGCCCATATGACAGTTTGAAGAAGTGATTTGAATGATGACGTACAGATTTCTAACAAAACACGTTTTTGGTCATAACTCAAGAATTCATACGCTAATTATATTTCACACAAATGTCATTTTTTACCCGAGAGGTCAAAGGTCAACTTCACTGGGACATCATAATGTCCTGAAAAAACACTTTTTTGGCCATTATNTCATTGGTTTTGCTGATATTGAGCTTCAGGTGATTGTCATTGCACCATGTGATGAAGCTCTCTATCAGTCCTCTGTACTCCTGTAAAAATAGTCTCTAAGTGAAGACAGCATGTTTCTCACTGGAAATGATTCACTGGAATCACACATGTCAATATAGTGAGAACTTCCATTTCGCCAAAAACTACACTTAATACCTTTTATTAAATTCCTTCAGTGTCTTCACTACATATATTATATGAGTCTGGACAGACATGGATGTGAACTGCAACTTGACTGGTTGGCGGAGGCATATGACCATGGGGCGGTAATTCTAGTTTTGGCCTGTATTTGTTACATTTTGGTAAATTGGCACCATTAAAAGTATGCCGAATTAGCTGTTAGCAGTTCCTGTTAGCAATGTAGCCATGTACAGACAACTATAACTGGATTACTTTGATACTGAAGAAAACTTAAGAAACATGAAGATTCTCAGGCGTTCTGGAGTTACAAAGGGCGTTTTTTCTTTGTATGGTTTCTAAGCGGATTTATAATAATAATAATAATAACTTTATTTATATAGCACCTTTCAAAACGAGGTTACAAAGTGCTTTACAATAAAACAAGAACCAAAACATGTACAAGATATAAAACATGATAAAATAGTTTAAATATAATAAATACCATCCGATTAAGAAAAAGCCAAACGATAAAAGTGAGTTTTAAGAAGAGACTTAAAAGAGGTCACTGAGTTTGTCTGCCTGAGATCCTCAGGAAGGGAGTTCCACAGCTGAGGGGCCCGGACAGCAAAGGCCCAGTCACCTTTAGTGACAAGTCGAGTTTTTGGAATCATTAGTGGAGCCTTGCTGGAGGATCTCAAGCAGCGATCAGGCTCATAGGGCGTTAGCAAATCAAAGATATAGGCAGAAGCCTGACCATTCAAGGCTTTCAAAACAAGCAGTAAAGTCTTAAAATCAATTCTAAAACTGACAGGTAACCAGTGAAGGGCAGCAGGAGCTGGTGTGATGTGGTCGCTTCTCTGAGTACGAGTTAAAAAAAAGTTTATGGCCCTTAATTCACAATGGACATCAGAGATAATGATATCCTCAGAAAGTGTAAGTCAAAATGTGTTTTCACCTCACAGTGTCTTTGCCGCACGTCTTTCCCTTCACACCCCTTTGCAACTCTCCTGTGCTTCACAGTTTGAAGACAGCTGCTCTGGGACATACTATCCACAAACAAAACATTCATTATCATTGTTATGTGGATGACACACAGATCTCTGTTCCGTTAATGACCAGTGTAAAAGCCAACTGACATCACCTGATATCTTGTCTCTCAGAAATCAACGGTTGGATGTTGTCATACCACAGGTAGTACTTTTAAAATGTTTTGACGTTAGGTCAAAGGGGTGTAATTACCACGAAGCCTTATGGCTACGCTGAATGCCATCAGTTGACCTTACCTGAAACTCCGGTGAGCTCAACTAGTTTTCTGCCGTGGTCCACTCATTCCCTGTGAGCGCTGTCGCTCACTCAACATTGTGATCGAGCCAGCCGTCTCCAGTCCCATCCAGTCCTCCTCAAACCAAAGTGTAAAATAGAATAAGAATAAAGACTAGAAATAAGTAAGAAATAATAATGTTATATAACTATAGTAGTAACTTTGAGTAATAAAGTAAAAATAGTCTTAGGGCAATTCTTAGGCAGAGTCCTCATTTAGGATCCTAGTGGCCTGAGGGTAGAAGCTCTTCCTGAGCCTCTCAGTGCTGGCCTGGTGTATCCGATATCTTCTTCTCGACCGCAGCAGGGAGAAAAGGCTGTTATCCAGGTGGTTGAGATCCTTTGCAATTTGCTTAGCCCCCTCGTCTTACACCGCCTGCTGTAAATGTCCTTTAGGCAGGGTAGAGCGCCACCTATGCTACATTCAGCCGAATGAACCACTCTTTTCTGGGCCTTGCAGTCCTGTTCGGTGCTGTTTCAGGAATACATTAATAATACTCATTCAGATCTAAAATGTACTATGCTCTATGTTACGTTCCTCAGATTTTTCATACAGAAAAATACACTTATTGGGTCTATTCATATCAGTACAATACAGGAATGCGTCAGAAGAAGTGAAATGGACAATAAGGTGTGGTCCAACCTTACAGGAAAGAGAGGAAAGAACATCAGGGATGCAGTTGTGTCATCTCTATGTAGAGCACCCCCCCTAAAACAGTGCCCTTACAGCCTAATGGACATTGGGCAGACCAAACATAATCTAAAGTTGTGAATTTGGAGAACATAAAGCAGTGCATTGGGAATATGCAATCGCCAGACATTCTAAGGATAAAAAGCATGGTCCTGCTGCCTCACTTTTTTATTTTATTGGATTTATTGGAATAGAAAAACTCAGAGGTGGAAATCTGGTTAGATGACTTCTACAGAGGGAAGCGTACTGGATTTATACACTGATCACAATGGAACCACATGGATTGAATGAGACTGTGGACTTGAGTTGGTCCCCTTTACAGAATTACCGTGGCTGATTGTGATAGTAAAAACAAAATTTTTAGTGATTTTTACTTATATATTGAGAGATGTATATTATGTATATTGAGAGATGCTTTTGTACATTTAGGGAGATTATTTCATTGTGACGTGTGTTTATTTGTACTATGGGGATAAATATTGATTTGTTATGTTTGTATAGATATTTTGTTCTAAGCACCATGCAGATGTAAGGTGGAGGTTTGGCCAAGACTATTTTTTGGTCCATCCTCACTCTGCAAATATCAAAATTGCAGCCGGATCCTAGGTGTAGTCTTGGGTTGTGACCTCTCCTTTGACCACTAAGTCACAAGCGTCATCCAGTCATGCTTCCTCCAACTGAGCAGCATCTCCAAATTCATGTCTCTCCTCTCTCACACTGATCTTGAGAGGGTCATACATGCAGGGTTGAAACTAAACAGCAGTCTCAACAGTCTGTTTTATTTGTTTATCTTTCTGTTTGTATCTTATTTTATTGGATTTGATTCTATTTGCTTTGCTGGATTTGATTTAATTGTGGAGCAGAGTTGTTTTGACAGCCTGGTTAAACGTGTTTCCTTTCTCCAGGCGGCACACATGCAGGAGGCCCTGGAGGAGTCGGTGCAGATGATGAAAGAAGCAGTAGACGACCTGGGTGCCACTCTGGCTGAGGCAGCCAGTGCAGCAGGTGCTGTGGGTGGCATGGTGGACTCCATCAATGATGCCATCAATAAAATGGAAGACACGCCTGCACTTGAACCTGAAGGCACCTTCGTGGACTACCAGACTACTATGGTCAAGACAGCCAAGGCCATAGCTGTCACTGTGCAGGAGATGGTAAGGCTTTTTGTCATCCAATCGGTTTAAGTAGTTCAAAAAGTAAAAAATGAGCTAAACAGTAAACCATGTTATCAAAATGACATCACCTGGTGTTTTAACTGATCCAAAAAACAAGCCGGCCATACTAGTCTGTTCTAATAGGTGGGAAAAGCAGTGGTTAAGACCGTTCTCAGTCCCAGCCCTGCCCCCTACATAGATAGAAGTCTACCAATAGCTCCCTCGGTCAGGCTCCAGCCCTGCCTCTTGTGGCTGCAGCAGACTCCAATTTGATAGCCCGGCCCCCTGTGACACAACCCGTGGCCAATTCAAGCCCCACCCCTCTGAAAGTCCAAGCTCTGCCCCCGTATCTGCATCAGGCCCCGTCCCTGTTGTCTGCATCAGGACGACATCATGGCACAGTCAGACTAAAATTCACTCCCCATTCATTTCTGTGAGAAACTGCGCGAGAGACATCAGGTCACTAAAGGGGGCAAGTTCAACGTTTTAATCTATAAAATGTGTGAAATGAGGACCAAAATTGTGGAAGTAGAGTTCAAATGTTTGGGAATTTTTTTGTTTGAGGATGGAAATGTTGCAAGTTTTGATAAACCAGCACAATATCAGTACAATGTCTGAAAAAAGTTCACTGCGATTTCTCAAAAAGGAATCATTAAAACTAATTAAAACAAGAAATGTCTTTCAAAAGTCATGAAATCCATTATATCCTTAACAGATTTATTGACTGGCTTAATGTGAGTCAGCATGAATTTTTATAAAGGCGAAAACCTGAAAGATACACTTGTTATTACTCAACTAATAAGGTTTCTCCTCTCTCTTCAGGTGACCAAGTCTAACACCAACCCCGATGACCTCGGAGGATTGGCCAACGAGCTGACCAATGAGTTTGGAAATCTGGCAAACGAGGCCAAATATGCAGCCGTGACTGCAGAGAATGATGAAGTAAAGAAAACCGACCGTTATACCGACTCAGCATGCCGTCTTTTGCCAGCTCTGCATGTCTCACTTTTTATCATTTTCATGTTGTTGCATAGTAATTTATGTTCTTTCTTTGTTTCCAGATTGGTTCTCACATTAAGAAGCAGGTGGGTGAGCTGGGTTTCAGCTGCACAGGTCTGGTGACCAAAGCTGGAGCTCTGCAGTGCAGCCCCAATGACTCGTTCACCAAGAAAGAGCTGATTGAAAGCGCCCGCAAAGTCTCTGAGAAGGTCAGACCACAAGCGATCACTTTACTTCTTTTTTTCCATGACTTTTTTGGCATTTTATACTTTCTTAAACAGCAATAGTGAAGTGCTAGGAAACTGAACCGCACCCCCCATTACTTTATTTATTTATTTATTTTTACATTTTCTCATACCCTGGATACTTTTTAGTATATACACATTGTTTTACTGCAGCTGTCAACACGGTGGTTTATGGCTTCATTTGATAACTTTTTATCTTTATTACATGTGATGCACAGTAAGTCCACAGTAACTTCCGCTCATAACCGATTGGTCTTCTTCTTGCAGGTCTCCCATGTATTGGCGTCCCTGCAGGCAGGTAACCGTGGCACCCAGGCCTGCATCACAGCAGCCAGCGCTGTGTCTGGAATCATTGCGGACCTCGACACCACCATCATGTTTGCCACTGCTGGTACTCTGAACAGAGAGAACGCAGAGACCTTCGCTGACCACAGGTACTAATCACCACAGAGACCCTCTATAAAAGATGCGTTATGGAACTGTTACTGATCCCTGAGGGGAAACTACACCATCGCAATATGATGTCATAGATAAAGCAAAGAAAAGTATAATTAGGGTAGTCAACCATTTAAGAAGTATTAACTAATCAATGAAATAAAATTAATAAAAATGTAATTAATTAATTACATGATTTCTAGTAATTAATCACCATTAATAATATTTTTAAAATGTTGTTTTTATTTGAAAAAACAATATGAACACAGAGGAAGTCCATCAGCTCCATTATCACTATTTTCATTTCTCTTTTGTCTGACTAAAACAAAAAGTACAATACGCTACACGACAAGATCAGTACCATAATATAATTATTATAACACTGTATCACAACAATGGTACAAAACAAGAGAAAAAACAAAAGTGAGCCACACAGAACTGCCGCTCCCAGCCAGAGGCTCTCTGGCTCAACAACCACACTGCAGCAGTCGTTGGCAATGAAATACTTAATTCTCAGGCTTCCTCCAACAGTGCTCAAACAATATGTATCAAAGAAAATCACACAAGTAAAAAGAGAACCTAAGACATAAAATAGTGCAGAAGTTAAAATATAGGAATAGAATATAACGTATGTAAAATATAATACAATAAAATAAAATATAATACTGTGGAAGGCAGGTGTACAGTAGTGATAAATGAATAAAGTGTAATGTAGACGGGTTATGGAGGTAAGAACAGGATTTTAGACAGACAGTGCACTAATAAATAAATATACTGTGATGGTTAAACAGCTTGTAAACAGGAAGGTATATACAGTATATATACACACACATACTAATGTATGCAGGTATAAACGGTAGTAGTAATAAATAAATGTTTGTTATTATATTTTTAAAACTTTTTTTCACTGAGTGTAGTTTTAGCTATGGTGGAGCGTGGTTCAATAAATTGTTGATATCTATTATATTTTTATGGCTTCTTACATTTGAATGTATTAAAAAAAACAGGCTCAGGTATGTTCTATTTGTGTTAATATGCTCAAAGGTCATGAACAAGCCACAAGTCAAGCTGGCTACTTTAATAAAAAAAAATCTCTGTATTCTGTCTTGTTATATATAGACACACACACACACACACACACACACACACTTACATTTATGACAGCCCTAATTATACAGTAATATAGACCCAATCTAGACAAGGAGGCCGTGAATGATGGTTATACATATACGAATAACCATGTGGGAAAGTGGGATTTCTTGTATTTTGTTCCTGTAATGTGTTAAAATATTCCTGCATTGGTGTACTAAGGACAAGAAAGCCACTTTACTTAGTTGGCTGTTGTAGATGATTGTGAAACTGTGATTGTGTAAGGTAAAATAATATTTTATTAAGACAGGAACTCACTAACTAATAGATCTGAAATAAATAGCAATTCAAAGGCAATAATGACATCTTACAAAAATAATGCATTTGATGTAAAGTCAACAGGAAAAGAGGATGCGCTACCAAGTATTGATAGCGGTTCCTACTGTGTGCTTCTGACTGGGCAGGACAGGAAGTACTATTTTGGAAGTGTTAGTCCTGAATTTTGTGGCATTTGTCTGCGTTGGTGGATTTTGCCAGAGTGTGTAACTTGATTTAAACAGCAATGTTTAAAAAAAGCACAAGCACTGAGACCTGTTGATGCTGCTAGCTTTCATCAACATTGTGTTTTCTCACAGCTCGAACTGATTGAGCGCAGTACCAGTTTCATGTTCTTCATTAAATATGAGCACCATCCACACTGATAGCTGCTGACTTTGTGACCTTCCTGTGCGCAGAGAATACATCCTGAAGACAGCCAAGGCTCTGGTGGAGGACACCAAGCTGCTGGTGTCCGGTGCTGGAGCCAGTCAGGAGAAACTGGCCCAGGCTGCCCAGTCCTCAGTGTCCACCATCACCAAACTGGCTGATGTGGTCAAACTGGGAGCTGCCAGCCTGGGTTCTGAAGACCCGGAGACCCAGGTACAGACAGCTGAAGTGACTGTCAGAAAACATGTTGCATGTTTGTCAGCTGCGTGTCTTCACTATTAGCCTTTGTAAAACTGTAATGTGGGGTTTAGCGCGTTGCACACCGATCCTGTGATCAGTGGCCGACCCGCTCTGCCTCCAGCCCCTGAACTGGGACCCAGCTGCTACTTTACGTGTCTAGGCACAGTCACTTCCTATGTGAAGGCATCAGATTTAACCGTAAAGTACCGGTTCTGCTCTCTACAGGTGGTCCTGATCAATGCAGTGAAAGATGTGGCCAAAGCTTTGGGCAACCTCATCAGCGCCACCAAGGCAGCTGCAGGCAAACCTCATGACGACCCCAGCATGCTGCAGCTTAAGAACTCTGCTAAGGTAAGTCACACGAGACTTGAGCCTTTATTCACCTGTGAAGATCCACACAGCGCTCTGCTCCTCTACAGCAACATATAAATGTGTATGAATGAAAAAAGAGAGCTTGAGAGAGAAGACTTCCTCACCTCTGCACAGCCGGCCAATCACGCTGTGAAGGGGGCATGATGGTTGGAGCCGACACCTTTACTGGGGCTCATTCAGGCCCGAATCAGCCCTGTCAGAGAATCTTCTTTGGAGGCTCAGTTGACATTTGACATCGATCACACGTCTTTGATTCTCTCTGTCTGTATGTTGCATGCTGTTGAACTACACAGCATGTGAACATGAAGACACAGAGGACTATCTCAGTATTCTGTCAGCTGTCACTTCTCACTGCTGATGCTGTTTATGTGGACAGTAGAATGAAGATCTCTTTTATCAGTGAGCAGTATATTCTTGCCTTCAGTCTAATCTGTCGCCGTGTGATGTGACCTGACTGCTGTAGGTGATGGTGACCAATGTGACATCCCTCCTGAAGACGGTGAAGGCCGTGGAGGATGAAGCCACAAAGGGGACCAGAGCTTTGGAGGCCACGATTGAACACATCAAACAGGAGCAGGCTGTGAGTAATTGCACTCTTTAAATGTAAATGTTGTGTTGTCAATTTCTTGGTCAAAATTGGGAATAAATGTTTCTTTACTACTCCAAGCAGCAGAAGACGCTGTAGCCTAGCACCAACTGAAACCAGATTCATTGGAGTCATTTACAACAATGATCCTGGAGCATAAAATCCATTTGATTGCTGTTTACCACACAGGTGTTCTGCAGTTCTGACCCACCACCAAAGACAACCACACCAGAGGAATTCATTCGCATGACTAAAGGGATCACTATGGCAACAGCGAAGGCAGTGGCTGCTGGGAACTCCTGTCGTCAGGAAGACATCATTGCCACGGCCAACCTCAGCAGAAGGGCCATTGCTGACATGCTGCACTCCTGCAAGGTACAGCGGAGATTCCTGTCAGGAGGTCATGATCCGCTCTGTGTGTCGGTCACCACAGCTGGCAGTTTGTTCAGACAAGTATAGGCTTGTGTTCTCATCACTAAAAGCCAACGTGACTAACTAGAAAAACACAATTGCAACATTTTGATGGTAATGAAAGGATAATTATCATTACTCGTCTCTAACTGGACCACATGATTATAACACACAGTGCTAAATTCTGATTTATAATCTCCACTGTGGTTTTTTAATCATTACAATATCTGTTGTTCCTCTGAAAAAACAGAGCTTATTTCTGGATTAACAGACCCACTCACCAATTTTACATTACTGTAGTTTTTTAAACTTGTCTCTTATCGTTGGTACAAAGTTAGAATAATGTCAGGTTGGTAAGGTTTCTTCCCCACTTGTAAATATCATTCACTAATGTCTTGTTTCTAATGGAAGACCAGATGATTTCCTCTTTTTGTCATTATAACTACTGCATTTTAACATGCAAAATGGTGTGCTGCCTATAATTAGTGAGTGCTTGGTTCAGATGTTGATTTCTGTTTGCTCTTTCAGCAAGCTGCGTACCACCCAGAGGTCAGCAAGGATGTCCAGATGAGAGCTCTGCGCTTCGGCAACGAATGCGCTTCTGGATATCTGGGACTGCTGGAGCATGTGCTGGTGGTAAGACATCATTACCCACATACAGGAATACACACCACTGGGGTTTACGGTGCTACCTGCTCGTCCCAGCAGCCCCTACGACATTTCATGACTTAGAAATGCAGGAATTCTGCAGCCAGCAGGTCAGCAGCCATATCACTACTGCTGACACAGTGTGGACGCGGCCATGGTGACTAAGGGATCATTTACTAGGTTTTTAGGATAAACAGCAGTGAAGGAAAAAAAGAAATCATAAACAAAGCAACTTAATCTCAGTATAAACAACAGGAAATTATAAAGACAACACTGAAATGGCCACAGTGTGAACGGCAAGTGATATTTGGGATGTTCGGCACAAAAACACGACAGCAGTGTTTCATTAGAATATGATGCGATATAGCAGAATTATAACTGTATAACTTGGTAAGACAACAAAAATGTAAAACAAGGAAGAAAAAACATGAATAATAGATACGAATTTAGGAAAATGTCTCCCTACAACAAACAGCTGAAACTCAACTTCACTGACCCTGATAATGATGGTTTATTATAATATATTTATTATCACATGATTTATTTTGACCATGATTGTACTAATTGTGTTTTACTATAGAGTCAGACAGTGGTACACCACGTTGTGATTGGCACAGCTGTTAAAAGGCTATGAAATGAGTAATGTCATTGACCTTGTGCACTTGACCTTTCTGCTGGTCACTGTGATTGTGCTGTTAAAGTAGAGCCATAAAAGAACCCTTTAAAAGCACAGACCAAAGGGGCACATAGAAACACCTGTGTGGTAGGTGTGGTAAAATCCCAAGTGGTTTGTTGTTGTTTTTCAGCAACACCCCGTTCTAGTCTTTGACACTTACACACATTAACACCAAGGCCCTGCCCTGTACTACAGCTATCTGGATCTGTTGGCAACTGGTGAAGAGTGACACTTGAGCAGGGGGTGCCTTGCTCAGTGGCACCTCAGTGGTGCTAATAACTGTACATCCCCAGTATACATTCATTCCACCGGTCCTGGGACCAAACTGGAAACGTTTTAGCCATGAGCATGAGCTCCATTGTCTTCAGAATATCTTAAAATGTGGAATCTCTAACTGGCTAAAGCCTTGTAAAATGTCCTGTTCTGTCATTTCCTTTATAGTAACAAATGACTAAGACTAAGCTTGGAGTTCACAGAACGATGGCTGCATGCTTACATGCTTCTTCTATCAGCTGTCATGTGTTTGATGACCTCTTTTCTTTCCTTTTCCCAACGCTCTGTCAATGTTCCTTTAAACTTGTGGCTCACTGATGTCGGTGCAAGCCGGTGAGTACACCACATGACTGATCTGCACAAGTGTGGGGCTGCATTGGTTGAATGCTTCACTGACAATGCTGCAGAATACCGTCAGCAGCACGTTAACAGATCGGCTCCGCTCATGGACAGGAAGGCAGCAGCGGTCTGCACAGGTTGTCAGAGTCAAGACACTGAAGGATTCTGACTTAGCTGGAGAGTCACCAGTGGTCATATACAGTGTCTTTAGATTGATGTGAGACTTGACTGTGCAGTCACACTGTCAGCTGATTGTCTCTGTTCTGACCGTTCAGAGGTGGGAAGATCAGACCACATGTATGTGTTGCTCTGTTTTGGTGACGTCTCAGTCAGGTACAGTGAGGGACATTCCACTCTCCATGTCTCTGCTCTGTTCATTGTGTTTTATAACTGCCTGGGTCAGAGCAGATCAGCCTGGAGATCAAATTATAATTGTTGCAAACCTTGGAATGAATGTTCATTTATTACTTTAACATTAGGTGAAGCTGCAGCCTAGTATTCCTGCAGCAGTCTATCACAGTGGATTTAATTTTTTGACATTGATCAAACAGGAAAAAACTTCACTCAAGGTCCACTTAGAGCTTTTTCTAAAGCTTTAGACTCGATCACACAATTTCAGTTGCCATAGAACTGTAGATGGTCACATTTTCCATTATTCTGAGCACCTTCAGGACTTCTCGTCCATGTTGTCTGAAAAGTTGAGTCACTAAGAACTTAGATGTACATATAGTATGTGCTCTGTACAGAATAGAAATGACTGAACATCATGTACAGGAAAAATCATTAGCCACTGAGAATTATATCCCTCAAATATAAACTGGTAGATATTTGATATTTGATATTAAAGTATATTTTTTGTTAATGGGTGTCAAAAAAGCTTAATTCCATCCACTGTGGTTAAGTGTAAAACGTCCTGCAACAATCCCATGGGAGTGTAGATGTGATGTGAGCCTGCGGTCCTGCCCTCTGATGGTTGGAACAGAACAACAACCAGCCTGCTTGTCCACGCTGAGTCTCTCTGGTCCTTGACCTCTGTGGGAAATACAGTACTACCACTGACCTGCTGATCATGTTGTTGGGTGACATGGTTTGGTTTCTGTTGATGTCTTGTCTCCATCAGATGAACAGACTTCATCAGACTTCTTACCTTTTAAACCTCATAACATCTCAGATGAATGAAGCTTTTCTAGAACTGATGCATGGAGTTGTCTGTATTTGTGTAACACATGCCGTATTTCCTGTTTCCCCTGTCTCATGATGTTTCAGCAGTGGAGCTCAGGTAATAGTGTTCTCTCAGCATATGTGTTGTCTGAACACGTGTGTATCAGTGTGTTGGTGTGCAGTATGTGGATGTGTTTGCCCGTGGCATTAGTTTGGCCCGCTGCATGCGTTCCTGGGCAGTTACGTCCTCGCCTCTATCTTCTCATGACAACACATCTGAATAAACTTGAGCTGGGTATGGGCTGAGCCCTGTTAATGCCCTGCACCTGTCGCACACCGCTCCAACCTGAATACTGCATGTCCACAGAGGACACAAACTGAAGCCCAAACACATCTGAGCACCAACAAGTCAAACTATATTATATTCCTATGTTTGACGTAAGAGTCTCTGTTGATAAAGTCATCAGTGCAAACAAGTGAAGAAATCTGATGTTAAGTATAAAGCTGCGGTCACATGGGTGCCTCCGAAATCACTTCATTCTACACAGTGAACATGGGTGTGTGAGGCAATAATGTCTTCCCACAATTACAAGTTCAAGTTCTTTATTGTCATGTGCTCAAGGATTACAGTGAAGCAGTCGCTTCAGGCTCCCTCCAACAGTGCTCAAACAATATGTATAAAAGAAAATCACACAAGTGAAAAGAGAACATAAGACATAAGAGTACAGAAGTTAAAATATAGGAATATGATATAATATAGATAAATAAAATATAATACAATAAAATAAAATATAATGCTGTGGAAGGCAGGTGTACAGTAGTGATAAAAGTGTAATGTACACAGGTTATGGAGGTAAGAACAGGATTTTAGACAGACAGTGCACTAATAAACATACATATACTGTGATGGTTAAACAGCTTGTAAAATATATATATACACACACACATACTGTGATGTATGCAGGTATAAACAGTAGTAATAAAAATATATAAATGGAGATGAAAACAGGTAGTAACCAGTAAGTAATAGTAGTATGAGGTGAAGTGACATCAGTGTTAATAAGGTGCGAGTGAAGTGACAGTAATGAGCTCAAGAGTTCTACAGTCTTATGGCCTGAGGGATGAAGCTGTCCCTGAGCCGGGTGATGTTGGACAAGATTAAGCTGTCTCTGAGCCTGGTGGTGTGGGACCGGATGTTGTGGTACCGTCTGCTGGGGTGGGTGAGGTCTTTAATGATCCTGTTGGCCTTCTTCCTACACCGATGGGTGTAGAGGTCCTCCACGGATGGCAGCTCCATCCTGGTGATGTGCTGAGCAGTTTTCACCACCCTCTGTAGAGCCAACTGTAGATAATAATAATAATAATAATAATAATACATTACATTTATATAGTGCTTTTCACAGTGCTCAAAGACGCAAGATGATATGCATGTGATGTCACCATACGGGCAGTCGAGAAGTCAGCTTCTGCCATTGTGCACTCTCATGACAAAAAACAGTGGAATGCTGGAAAACAGTGATTTATTTCAATCGACTGTACAAACAGAATTAGAGGGAATTCTGGAAAAATGTTTGCCATACTAACAAAGGCTGGAAAGTGGAGAAGTAACATGAAGCAATGCTTTATAAAGGTGGTGTATGCTTAGTAATGAAACAGGTATAACAGTGTATGCCTGACTTAAAGGGAACATGTCTTAAATCACAGTGATACATTTTAAAGAAGTTCTCTGCTTTTAAGCATCAGTACTGTACTTCTGTCTGCTGCACCAGTCTGTCAATGAAAAGAAGACGTGCAGTTTCACTGATTGTGTCTCATCAGTGAGAGTAGCTGTCATTACATGTGACCCTTATGCAGGGCTCTGGCTTTTTCACCTGCCATTTGTCATACAGTTTATAGACCTATAGAACATGAAATCATTCCTCCAATGTAAACAAAAAGAGATACAATTCATCACACAAATGTAATGAATGCACGTTTGATTGACATGTTATACGTCGGTTTGCAGACTGCAAAAACATCAGAGACATTGGCTACCAACCAACAATGGTTTAATTCAAAAATTCTCTCTCTACTCTTATTGTTCATCTTCACCATATCATTATCATCCTCACATCACTCTAGAAGACCACGTGTACTCTGAACTGAAGTATGTGTGAGGTACGCCCAATCTGTTGTTATAAATACCAATTCATGTGTGGGAAATGGAATGTGGATGGTTTTGTGTATATGCACTGTTTGTACATGTGGTCCCTGTTGTTAATGGCCATGATTTACACTTAATATGGTTTCCTCCCCAGTGTACGTATACACTGATGGAAAACCCCACATGCAGTGTGTTAGTAAGGTGTTGCTCCACCGAGAAGGCTCTCTCTCTACTGGAGGGATGAACGGTACTGGTGGATCCACACTGCCTTTACCTATTCCTGTTATTATGTGCAGAGAGACAAACACATATGTACATATTTTTTCCTGTCCTCTAAAGCGTTTTGATCGAAGGGTAGCCATCCTTGTTATCATAGCATTAGCTTAGCACAGGCTGGGATTTGATTAACTCAAGTAAATGTGTTAAGCATCAGTATTACAGAAGGTGAATGTAAAAAAGGTTGAATTAATTAAAGCTTGTGATTGTTTTTCCTTCACCCACAGATCATCCAGAAGCCCTCTCATGATCTGAAGCAACAGTTGGCCAGCTACTCCAAGCGGGTGGCAGGCTCTGTCACTGAGCTCATCCAGGCTGCCGAGGCCATGAAAGGTACCTTAACCTTTGAACTTTTCAAAAACAGAATGACAGCAGAACAAAACTACATTCCTCAGTGTGTCTCAATTTACATGTTGGTGGCATGCTGACATGGTGTCAGTGTCCTCATTGATCTGGCTCAGTGGGTCTGGATAGTTGTAGTGATAACATCATACACATACAGACGGGTAACAAATTAAAGGAAAAACCTGAATGCTTGACCCCTACAGTGAGGGGATCTGGTGGCTCTGTTATGCTGTGGGGGGCATTTTGCTGGCATGGTTTGGGTCCACTTATCCCCTTATAGGGAAGGGACACTGCAAATCAATACAAAGTTGTTCTGAGTGATCACCTTTATCCTATGATGAAACATTTCTATCCTGATGGGAGTGGTTTCTTCCAGGATGACAATGCCCCCATCCACAGGGCACGAGGGGTCACTGAATGGTTTGATGAGTATGAAAATGATGTGAATCATATGCTATGGCCTTCGCAGTCACCAGATCTCAACCCAGTTGAACACCTATGGGAGATTTTGGAGCGACGTGTTAGACAGCGCTCTCCACCACCATCATCAAAACACCAAATGAGGGAATATCTTTTGGAAGAATGGTGTTCATCCCTCCAGTAGAGTTCAGAGACTTGTAGAATCAAAGCCAAGGAGCACTGAAGCTGTTCTGGCAGCACGTGGTGGCCCAACACCTTACTGAGACACTTTATGTTGGCTTTTCCTTTAATTTGTCACCCGTCTGTACATATGTTAATGACATTTAAAAAATAGCACTGAGATGTACAATATCAAATAAGAGC
The DNA here is from genome assembly GCA_003416845.1 of Oplegnathus fasciatus. Lineage (NCBI taxonomy): Eukaryota > Metazoa > Chordata > Actinopteri > Centrarchiformes > Oplegnathidae > Oplegnathus > Oplegnathus fasciatus. The sequence continues at coordinate 1,700,610 of NTHP01000067.1, read as the reverse complement.
CTCCAGTCGAAGTATCAAAAGGAGGCAGGAGTTTGGTTGACATGCAGAGCACATAAACCAGCCAAGTTATGTATTTGGCCTTTAGATACCATCATAGCCATGAGTAAATATGCACTGCATATACTTCATGTACTATACTTTACATACAACACATGCAGGCAGGAGACTTGGCTGTTTGATACTAAAAAAGAGAAAGGAGAGACACAATGTGGTAAGAGCTTCATTAGCCTCAGACCTTAGTGAATCTATTTCAAAGGCGCAACATATTGCATCAAATAAACAATGTTTCAATATTGATCTCTCCTAAGAGGCCATGTAATGCTGGATAATCTGACCTGTGCTGTTATAAAATAGCACTGTGGGATAATTAGGCCTCTGCGTGTGTTCATGTTTGATAACTGTGCAGCTCAGTGAGGAATGTTTATTACATATTCATTTGTCAAATCTTCACTTACTAGTACACACCAGTACACAATAATATAGCAGAATTCATGCATTGAATGCAGCTCAGATTGCTTTACACAAAAAAGAAGATGGAAAAAATCCCCAAAACAAATATATTTATTATTTATGTGGAACATAAAAAATACAAAAAGAGAATGTGCTACATAGAGTAGTAAGTATTATCATTACTGTTATACCATGTTCAGCCAGTGGAAATTCGTGTTTGTGTGTGTTGTAGGCACAGAGTGGGTGGATCCCGAGGATCCCACCGTCATTGCAGAGAACGAGCTGCTGGGAGCGGCGGCAGCTATTGAAGCAGCTGCCAAGAAACTGGAGCAGCTGAGGCCCAGGACCAAACCCAAGGTTAGAGGGCTTTTTACAGAGCAGCAGCATTCACACTGAGCCTGTTAACCTCACCACGGGGTCACATACACTGTGTGTGCTGCATGTCTTCTGGGCTATCAGCTCCTCACACCATGACTGATGGCTGTTAGCCTTGCCCTGTTAGCATTTTAATAATCCTCCATTCCAAAGTATTTCCTATGCTGTAGACCAGCCCTGTTCACTTCTTTAAGGATGGAGCCTTTTTGTGTGAATAAATCTTCCGCAGATCATCACAGCCCTGTAACACAGTGTGTTTATTGACTGTTGGTTTCCCTCTCTTGTTAACAGGAGGCAGATGAGAGCTTGAATTTTGAGGAGCAGATTCTGGAGGCAGCCAAGTCCATCGCGGCTGCCACCAGTGCTCTGGTCAAAGCTGCTTCAGCAGCACAGAGGGAGCTGGTGGCTCAAGGGAAGGTACGTCTGAATCCCACTAAAGGACGACAGAGTAAAGTCTGAATACTGAAGGCCACATATAAACCCTCCACAAGAAATGGTTAACTGTGAGTGTCTCCTGTGCTGCACACCATCATTTGCCCCAGAACAAAAAAACCCAAACATGGTTATATAATAACATGTAGTAGTCCATGTTTGGAGCACACCCTCCTTTCCACCAAAAACTGCTATACAAACATAATGTTCAGATATACCAACGCTAAAAAAGACAACATGAAGAAATGTGTGTTTGGGTCATCCAGACATGTCTTTAGATGAGGCACCCTAAACATTTTTGAAACACCAGTGTTACCATCCAAATGTGAAGGTTTGGGGCACATGTTCAGGCCTCTGTTGCACAAAGTAGCAAGCTGACAAAGAAAAAACAAGGTTTTCAAGGCCTATAAGGAAACTTGGAGAGCTATTAATCAGTTACTGCCTAAAGAAAAACTCTTCAAAAATGACACTGCTTCTTAGGGTTTTAGGATACTGCACTAAATCTATTGTTTTAGTAGGAACTTGAAAGGGAGACTGAAGCTACTTTCATTTTCTGAAAAGAAGGATCCATCATCACTTGTTCAGTGTTTTGGGGAGCACTGTTACTGTAGGGGGAACAGAGCCCCCCTGGGGCACAATCCACCATATCATGCTGTGATGCTCAACAGTTGGTGTATAAAAGCCGAAGGAAAGCCCTGTGAAAATAGGTTAGCACAGAGGAAGTCCTCATTCTTCTCAGCATTATGTGTAAAGCCTGGCAAAAGAATCAGTTTTGGATATCTCATCCTGGTGGAGGTGTTGAGCTTCAGCTCATTGTACTGGTCTTTTACAGTATTACAAACACCAGAATATATTAAAAAACTAAACAAAACAAATCACTCTTGCTCTGTAGTTAAACCTTAATTATTTGTCCTATCCAGTCCCATTCCTTTATCCTCAGTCTTCCGTCCCTTCCTAATATCATTTCTTCCACTTCACAACATGACATTTTGGCAGTCCCATTGTGCAAGTTGAATTTGCCCATCCATGTCAATCTTCTCCCTGGAAAGCTTCTGTGCATTTAATGTTTTTATATCCATGAATGCTTCGGCTACACAGACTTGAAATGTTAACAAAACCAGCATGATTAATTTTTTCCTGTATTTTCAGGTGGGAGCGATCCCAGCCAATGCGGTGGATGATGGACAGTGGTCTCAGGGGCTGATTTCAGCTGTAAGTCTCTTCCCTCAAGGTTTATTTCACAATCAAAGTTATTAGTCAGACATCTTACCGTCAATGCCTCTGATTCGTCAGGCTCGAATGGTCGCTGCAGCAACCAACAACCTGTGTGAGGCAGCCAACTCTGCGGTGCAGGGACACGCCAGCGAGGAGAAGCTCATCTCGTCAGCCAAGCAGGTGGCGGCCTCCACCGCTCAGCTGCTGGTGGCCTGCAAGGTCAAGGCCGACCAGGACTCCCAGACCATGAAGAGGCTCCAGGTCAGCACTGCATGTTAATGTATATCAAGCTGCGTCGCACACACACGCCCACTTCTGTTTGTTAAATGTGCTGTGCTGTCTGGCACTTCAGGACTCGCCTTTTAGATCTGGTGCGCTTGGTTTTCACACTGACTTATTACAAACACACAAGCAGGAGTAAACATCAAGTCAGATGGACTGAAAAGTAACTCATTCATTGTACAGTTTTAGTGATGTCATCATGCATCATCGGTGCTGCATGCCCCCACAGAAATCAAATTCCTGTGACTGACATGATGTCACGCAGTTCTTACCGTGCCGTATGTCTGTTTATCTCCAGAATTCTGATAGTAGTGGAGCCTGCAGCTGGACCTCGAGTTAGTTTGAACTTATAACTGAGAAAATAATGTGGCACCGTCCTTAGGACAATCAATGCAGTTTCCCCTCCAGCAGAGACAGTGGCTGGTGTACCCACTGATGCCCACCAACAGTGTGGAAACACCTTTTCTGACAGTATCTTGAAACAGCAGTCATCTCTAACAAACTGACCGCAGCCTGCTGCTATCATCTTGGTCTTACTCTAACAGCCCTTCAGACAGCAGACGCGTGTATGACGCAGGTCCACTCAGCGCGTGTTTGAACCCAGTCGGACCCATTCTCATGAGACAGCTGTCACCCTGCTCCTCACTGGTAGCAGAGTTAAAGCATGTTTAAACGTTGGTATGGTTGAATTTAGACTGGGAGTAACACGGCGTGTTGACCAAACCGGACTGTTGCACATACTTTTTTTTATAAATACTTACTACAGCATATCATAAGCAGACTCTCCCTTCTCCCCTGAAATCAGACTTAATCACAGTAAAGATGAGAAAAATAGAGGCAAGGATTCTGCATTAGTTACCATGGCGACAGAGTTTGTTTGAATTTAAGCCACTTTTTCGAGACTGAAAAGCCAGAGTCGTCATACTGACATGTGATATTGACAAATGCATAGTGAGATGTGTGATCCTCATCTGTACTAATGGTTCAGACCTACAGTACCTGCTGAGGGAACAATAACATTGGTTACTGTGCAACAGCTGAGGCTGTTGGAGAGCACACAGTATGTTATAGTCTATTAATAGGCTGGAGTTTGAGTGTTTAGGGTTACAGGTGAGCTGCATGATCTGTACAGCTGCTACATCAGGATTAGTGTGCTCTATATTTAGCACAGGTAAGAGTGCCCTTTACACACTGTAGGGCTTCAGATTCAGTACTGCATATAAAGCTGAGGGACTCACAAAAGACAGAATAAAAAAAGAGCAACAGATGCTGACATATCCTGACTTTTAGTCTTGAGTATGACTCAAGATCCAAAAACACAACATCCTGCATTTCCCATAATGCAATCAATAGATCTTTGTGGTAGAACCTCCCTGCCTGGTGAATGCCCACATATGCTTGCAGCTCAGGCCTTCTGATATAAACTTGTAGTCTACGAGCCCGAGCTGGTTCAGCCCTGATTATTATTATTTTGACTGACCGATGGAAATAATGTGGCACGGAAGGGTCGTTGTGACCTTTATGTGTAACTGATGCGGTCAGTCCCAAGACATAACAGAAACTACAAGTATCTCCTGTCACCCCATCCACCCAAAAATACTATCTTTAAGACTGCGTGTATGCTAGCTGTGAGCACATCAGCCTGCCCAGGCCATCTCATATTCTCTGATCCAATCAGCAGTGGCTTATCTCCTCCTCTTCTGGGCCTGCAGCTGCCACCTCAGTAATTCCCATACATTTATGTCTACAGGAGCTCTGGAAACAATCCACCAGTCCACCCATGGCCCCAAGAACTGGAAACATTAGCCCTGATCTATGATTACACCAGCAGCATTTGCTCTCTTCACTCTTTGCCTTGGTGCTTTTTAAGTGTGTAATTATCCAGAGTGCTGAGTAATGTACAGTCTCTCAGTTGAATGTGTGAATATCTGAGGAAAGGGGGCTGTTTGCCAGCCTGGGATTGTTTACAGGTCATTCCCACAGATTTCAAAGTGGATCATCCAAATAGCTAGCCTCGTTGTCACACTAGATGAATAATTCAACATGGGAAATATGCGTTTGTATTACTAGCAGTTTGGGATTTTACTACCAGTAATGCTGGTGTGTGGAGGCCATTTTGCCGTTGGTTTGTTGACACATTCTTTTCGCCACGGTGGAGATTCTGTAGCCGTCAGAATTTCACAAAATCTCCAACTAGGAACTACTGCCAGGTGGCTGACGTGAATGGTTTTTTCCCACTTGGCAGGTGTGAGTGCAGCATTGCGATGTTCAGTTTGTGTTGACTCTGGCTGTGTCCCAAATCATTCTCTTATATTTATATCCACTATTTCACTCAACTGTAAAATGTATACCCACAATGCGACAGAAAAAGGAAAAAGTGGTTCCGCTAACAATCCCACAGTGTTATGCTTTAGATGGGAAGCAAATACCATGATGAGAGTAAACTACTGGATGTTGGTGGTGTACAAAGTTCTGGAGGCTGACGTTAGCCGTGTTGGGACATTTTTTGTCCACCCAATACAGTATATGAAGAGGACAGAATATAAAAGAAAGAAACGAACAAAACTGAAGAGAGCTTCACATTGTTATGTTGTGTGTCAGGGCCAGACTAACAGTGACATTCCAGCCCAAAATAAACCAGGAGAGGAGGATTCACTAACGTCTGTGTGACTGTGCCGTCCTCCGCCAGCCCAGTGTCTGATTTCAGTGTCTGACTTGAGCCCACGGAGCCGCAAAAGGAGAAAACTCCTCTTTGTTAGAGCTGAGCTGCCCAATGAGACAAATGTTTGGCTTTCAGAGCAGTTCGGCAGGCTGCTCCTCGTTGCCTTTTACAGCTATTCTCAGGCACTGAGCAGGAAAAAACCTGTTATGGTTTTCTCTCCGAGCACTGCTGGAAGTTATCATTCCCTTTCCAGGAGTTGCTGCTTCAAGTCTGCATGAGTCTGTTTCCACATTCCCTTGAACACTAAATCGTGGTCCATGGTTAGACATATTAGACATCTGTTAAGCATTGCTTTTAGATTCACATGATCTGCCCTTCATTTTTTTAGTTTGATAAAAAATCTTAAATCAAGGTCCACTTACTAACTTTTTCTGGAACCATGAAAAGCTCCAGAAAAAGCTAGTAAGGGGGCTTTGAGCCTCAGTCCCTTATTATTATTAGTATTATTGTTTCCAATGTCAAGAAGGAACTTCAAGACTCAACTTAATTTTTTAAATCCTGACTCACTGTCTTGTGCAGGCGGCTGGAAATGCTGTGAAGAGAGCCTCTGATAACCTGGTGAAGGCAGCACAGAAAGCAGCGTTTGATGCTCAGGATGACCAGGCTGTGGTGGTCAAGAGTAAGATGGTGGGAGGTATTGCTCAGGTGAGTCAAAGAGCCAAACACAGCGGGAGCATAAGTACAAGCACAAATACAGCCACCCACATACTGTACATACATACCTATTAAAGTAAGTAAAGACATAAAAGAAAAAGGAAGTCAAACTGTAATGACATGTTATTTGTTTGAACGTACTGTTTGGATGCGTACTGTAGAAAAGCGACACACAGGTTGTAGGTGACTGCAGCTGCTGTTTCCTCGTGTTGCAGATCATCGCTGCTCAGGAAGAGATGCTGCGGAAAGAAAGGGAGCTGGACGAGGCCAGGAAGAAGCTGGCCATGATCAGACAGCAGCAGTACAAGTTCCTTCCCTCTGAGCTGCGGGAGGACGGCCAGGAACAGTGAGAGAGTGTGTGTGTGTGTGTGCCACACATCAGTAATGCAACAGTGATCCATGGAATGCTCAGGACCTTCCCCCAGCTACATGCAGAGAGGAGGCTTCGTGCTTCAGTAGAAAGCTAACATTAGGCAGATTGACTCCAGTTCCACACTGATGTATCAGGATGCTTATTATCAATCCAAAGTCAAAAGCGTAATGATGCCAGTGGTTATGAATTTTAATAATACAGAAATATATATGACTTACGTCCTTATTAAGGTATCTGTGCTTTTGATTATATATGATCATATACTTTTCAATATATCTGTCCTTTTTTTATCTGGATTGCATGTCTGCATTGGTACATGCTGTGTGGCTGCCAATAAATTCTGCTCGCCTTCACTGTTCCAACCTTACTGTTGGATCTTAGAGGTATGAAGGCAAGCACAATTTATGCTTCTGTGCAAATGATGCATAATCTATGCAAATTTTCTATGCAGATGTTTTTTGTTTTTTTTCGCGTGAACACGTTTGGATGCAAAGACACTTGATGTATAAGTGATAGTTCGTAGTGAAGCAGAGGTCTGTGGTCGCATGACAGCGATGATATCCGGTATGTTACTTGTCATACTGTTTGAATCTGAAATAAGAACAAAATGGCATCAAATGTTGCATTTTTTTAAGTTTAGATTTGGAAAAATCAACTTTGCGATAGAACAAATCAGAGTGGAAAAAGCTTATTTTTTTAAAGATTGCGTGATGAAATGTATTAAAAGGGTATCTTCCAATGAGTCGCTATCTTAGTAAACCTTTCTTTGTGTCAGTATTTTGATTTAAGCAGCAGCAGTATTTAGGCCTTTATTAGATTAGAAAACTTGTTTGTGTAAAGATTATGAAGCCATATATTTAACTTTAAGACATTTGTCATCATATTGACTGTATTTGGGTGCTCAGTGTTTAGTGACTCACTCCAGTAACATGCTATCTGTGCCAATATTAGTGCCTGATGCTCTGCTTAATACTTTTTAGAGAATTCCTGTCACAGTACAATCCTATGATGCTAGTCTGAGGTATACATGACGTTTACCTAATGCTTTCCTGTTAGATATGACTTCACTTTAGTTCTCATTACCAAGGGCCTGCTGTTAGCTCACTCTGTCCCCAGTATATTAATGCTTTCATCATATATTTGTCAAGTCACATTAACTGATAGCAACCATTTACCATCCAAGTGCACTTCATCCATAAGTCATTTCAGTAATTTATCAGAACATTATAAACCCACCCTCACACCACACGTGTCTTTATTTTCTTTGACATATGATTTTCAGAACAAACACGGCACAACTAGAACAGTGTGCCTGAGATAAGAATGACTGTAATCATACAAAGCCTTTTTTCTTTTGTTCACACTTTGACTCAACCACGGTATAAATGTAATGCTGGTGTACAGCAGGACCACCTGGGCACTGTAACAGAGATTTCTATGCAATAAAGCCAATTTTCAGTGAAACTGTTGACATCCATTTCTTAGCAGTTTGACTCTCCTCTCCTCGCCCTGTTCACAAGAGAAGGTTTCCTCAACAATGTGCACACTTGTGTGTAACTACTGTGGAGGAAACAGAATGCAGCCTGGATTCTGTTTCTATAAATATAAATGGCTGCATTTATCCAAAGTGCTTTACAAGGTTTTTGCTGCTCACTCACACACACACCGATCTACCACGCAGGGTGCTGCCTGACCGGCTTGCTCAAGGACACTTTGACATGTGCACAGGAGGAGGTTGGGATCGAACCGCCAACCCCCCGCTCTACCTCCTGAGCCACAGCCGCCCAAATACAGTATATTGGACAAAAGTTCATCCATCCAACTATATATGAACTGTATTTTATATGCAAGTGTTCATAGATCATGTTTATTGTCAATGTTTTTCAGTTTTTATTGCTACAATATCTATAAGCAACTAAAGCACTATTGAGGTTTAGCAAGGCTCTTGGTCCCCTATTAAGCCCCCGTCCCTCCCCTTCCCTGTGCACTGTGTACAATAATCCTGACCCAAGGTTTGCTGGGTGGTTGTTTGATTAATTACAAATGAGTTTAAGAATAAGCACCATGTAAGCACAACATGAAAAAATGAAGATGTTAAAGGCCCAGGACCCTCTTCAAGACAGGGCCCCGGGATCAGGTAATACATCAGGACTCATCTTGATATTGTGCACATGAAACATAGTTGTAGACAGGGTTACACAAGGGGCTCTGGTCATACTGTGCTCCCTCTTGGTGCACACCTGACCCACCCTGTTTTATGCATGGACAGGAGGGCCACACCTCATTCACACAGCTCTAAACAGGAAAATACACATGACAGATGGATTAGAGGAAAAGGATAAGAGTTGCAGGTCATTTTCCACTTTTGGATTACAGACAGGTTTCCACTTCATTTCACTTCTAACAGTTTATTATTTACAGCTTTTAATTAAGGTTGGTGGAAGAATGTAACTAAGTACATTTACTCAAGTACTGTACTTAAGGACAATTTTAAGATAATTGTACTTTACTTGAGTATTTCCATTTTCTGCTTCTTTATACTCTTTCTTCACTACACTCCAGAGGCTAATATTGTACTTTTTACTCCATCACATGCATTTCATAACTTTAGTCACTAATTACTTTGCAGATTCAGATTAATGATACAAAATAGGATCAACAAATAAACAATGCTGATGTATAATTACAGGTTAAGATAGCGTAAAACTGTAATGATCCCCAGGGGGCAATTCACAAGCTACCCAGCAGAATACAAAGCCATTAAAATGAGCTCCATCTTTACCAGCTGCAACATTAAAGTGATGAACACATTAATGATCAATAATTCTAATACAATTATATCATGTACATTATTCTGAAATGATTCTGCATAATGAGTACTTTTACTTTTGATACTTTAAGTATATTTTGATGCTAATACTTTTGTACTTTTACTTGAGTGCAGAACTTTTGCTTGTAAGTATTTCTACACTGTGGTATTCCTACTTTTACTTAAGTAAAAGATTATAGTACTTCTTCCTCCACTGAGATGCACCCTGTTCTCTGTTGTTATTTTTTTATTTCTAACAGTTTATTATTTACAGTTTTTATTAAGGTTGGTGGAAGAATGTAACTACATTTACTCAAGTACTGTACTTAAGCACAGATTTGAGCTACTTGTACTTCAGTATGTATAACATTGATCTACTCCATTACTTGTAAAGAAGTATTTTACTTGAGTAAAAACTCTGCATACTCCCTGACCAGGATTAAGACGTGATTGGCTTTCCCGCCATAGGTACCTGGATGAGGTGAGGAGGAGCACCTTTGCTGACACGCGTGCGAATGTGATGAAGTGGATGAAAACAGACCTGCCGAAGACACACGTCACGCACACACACTGGACAACTCTCGCTGCCTAAATATGGGCAACGTCCCCGTGCGGACCCTCACTGAAAAAAAAGGTCTGGGGCTCGTGCAGCTGCTACTCCATCCTCGAGCTCTCCCCGAGCCGCTCAGACAAGCCGCACGCGCGCTCCTGTCCACCTCCGTCCCTGTCACACACCGGTGCCTCTCCGTCTCCGTCCGGATAACCCAGCACACTTCTCCTCGTGCCGAGAACACAACCTGAAGAAAGATGGAGGCCATCAAGAAGAAAATGCAGATGCTGAAGCTGGATAAGGAGAACGCGATAGACCGGGCAGAGCAGGCTGAGGGGGACAAGAAGGGAGCAGAGGACAAATGCAAACAGGTACAGCTCACCTTCTCACCTGGAGCCAGAGACACTGGGCCCTTCTTTTCAAATATAACGCAGAACACTTGTTCATTAATGGAGCACTTCTTAGAAACAGTGGTTCATATCTGACTAATAAGAATAAGAGCACAGAGGTGAGCTCAGAGAGTGTGTGTGTGAAGAGCAGAGTGAGTGGTGAGGCAGAGCTCCGAGGCGTGATGGATGTTCTCAGTCTGGACCCTGGCACCATCAGGAGGGCCACATGAGCACACCAGCAGCCTTAGAGCGAGACTCTTCAGTAAACTTGGTCTGGTGTGAGCAGATACATCACTGAGTCAGCTTGTGCCACTGGCTTTAGTTTACCATTAGCTTGTAGTTGTCACTTGTGGCCACTGTTGATCAAAAGCTGTGTAGTGTTGCTTTAAAGCTGATGAACAAAATTTTAGAGTCCTCTCTAAAATGCACAGGTCACCAGTGGATGCTTCCAGGGGCATAGCACGGAATTCTGGACCCTGTTCATAGGCAGTCTCTGAGACCCCCCATGATAAAAATTATTATTATAAACAATTTTCGTGGGCCCCTCTACACCTCTGGACCCTGTAAATTAGTACCCTTTCCCTCCTACGTCCCTGGATGACACAAAGGGACCACTGGTCCTAGTTCAGCTAGAGTGAGTATATGGGCTGATATGAGCTTATTACAGATATATGGTATCAGCATATACGCACTGTATAGTATCTATAAAGCTCAGTAGATATCACAATTCTTTAAGAACAAATTTTGTGTTTAATGAATTTTTGGGGACACATTGGATAGTGAACTGTCCCTGGCCAGGCATGAACAGGGGACGTTGTGGTTCATGGTCGCCGCCTTAACCCCTGGGCTACCAAGGTGCCCCCTAGGAACAAAATGTAAGGGATCCTTATCAAAAATGTTTATGTTATGTGTAATATAGAATATATATATATATATATATATATATATATATATACATATATATTGTTCAATATATCATCATCAGATTTTTAGTAACTCTCAAACCTCTATATTGGCATCATGCTCAGAAGTCTAGCATCAGTCTAATTGTGAAGTAAGTGACGGTGGGAAAGAGAGCAGAATAAACTGACATACAGTAGTCTAAACAGGAGTTAAAGGTAAGGTAAGTCATCATTGGTGAATGACTAACAAGCAGCACCGATGGTTTTAGTGATGGAAGATGCTTCATCAAGTTAGTGAATAATGTGACCCAGTGGAAGCATGCATATAGAAAATAAGTTGAGGCCTAATATGGAGCCTTGCAGTACGCCATATCTCACAGATATGGAAAAGTGCACCGGGCCATGGGGGGATGTGTCTGTAATCCTCACACGATTCCCAGGACAGTGAAGTTCATTTTCATGATCAGTTGTGTCTATTGCAGCACTTAGATCAAGAAGAATTCAAATGGCAAAACTTCCACGGTCAGATATTAGTAAGATCGTCAGTGGCTTTCATAGGGGCGGTCGTACGTCCATATGAATGGATGAATTGATTAACAGTGTACACAGCACAATAGGAAAGTGTTGCACTGAAGAATTCTCATTCTTCATATAGCCGTGTAGGGTAGCTAGAGAAAAGACCATAGGGGAATTGATGTGCACAGGGCCGTAACCAGGAATTTAGAAAAACTGAGGTCAGGTCCCCCCCAGCACACCCCCAACTTAAAATTTTTTGAATTATTGAGATTTTTTGTTCTTTATTCACTTAAAGCAGCTGGATGTAACAATTTAACAATGTATTAAGTGTTTTTTAAGCGGTTGTTTTTATCGTTTTTTGTTGCCAATGTGTGAGCAGATTGTAACATAACTTAAAAAATGAGACTTTCTCTGTTGACTATAACACCCAGTGGACTGATTTTTATGTAAAGGACTTGGGACAGTTTTGCGCGCTCCAGTGCCTTTCCTCTCTTCAGTTCCGCTACAGCGCTAACAGTGAGCAGCACTAGCTGATGTTAGCTCTATGATACTACTTCATATTTATACAGAATTTAGATGACGTTATTTGAATGTTGATGAAGCAACTACAGTGTTAGCATAGCCCCAATCGATCCAAACTCCATTCAGAAAACAAGCATTTTAAAAGTTGTTTGCTTGCCGTCTTGCGGACAGACCTGACAGAGCATGAATTCAGACTTTTTACAAATCGGCATCAGGATGTAGTTATTTTGGCATCTTTTGATCCGTTTATTACAATTAAATCACAGCAAAATCTGTTTATTTTGGGATCATACCACTGTAGTAAGTGGAGTCTACAAAGCTAACGTCAACAAGCGACCGGCACACACCACAACACAGACTCACAACTCAACACGGTCCACACATCTTAATTATAATATTCTGTCTAGTTCACTCACTGTCACAGCGAGGTATGACAGCAATGACTCAACAAATGAAGAATCAGGAAGTCATAATGTTGTCTGGATGTTGCAGAGCAGCACGACGTGAACACGTAAACCTGTTAGCTTTTTTAGTTCATTATTGCAATGGCGATAGAAATAAAGAATGAAAAAACTGTTGGTATGATCTTTAGGAATAAAACATGAAACAGACAAAACTGCCAAGAAAGATGGAAAGGAGGTAAAGATGCACAGGATTAATGAACCCCAGTAATCTGATGTCTCCTGCATAAAGAGGCAGAATACCACATGATAACCAAGCAGTCTGAGGTGTGTGTGGTTGTTCTGTAGCAGCTGGTTGTGGTTAACATGTGATTTAATGAACAGTTGACAGTGTGTGTGATGTCACTGCGCTCTGGTGTGACACTCCTGTTTGGAGAGTGTTTAATGAAATTCATGTATTTACATTTTAGGCATTATTATAATATCATAAATCACCAAAGTGGCAGCAGAGTGACGTTACGGCTTTTCTTGTCTAAGACACAATTTCCACCAAAATACCAATAAATGAACCTCCCACATCTTGTGTGCAACGTGTCCTCTGAGCTGGACACCAAAACGGTCTCAAGGTTGGGAACACACCGAAGTGCAGTGGTCGCTATAGCCAATAACTGGAGGCGTCGGTCTCTTAGTTCTCTTTCTTGCTTGTCACACATTTTATCCTCTCATGGCACAGTGCCCTTGCAGGCCTGAAGGTGAAGGTGGTGAACATGTCATGGAACATATGACCAAAGTCTCCCAGTGCTCAGCATGTAAGTCCAGAGGGTGGACATTTGGATTCAGCCATAGACTGACCAACCAGTGAACATCACCATCCAGAACATTCAAAATTTGCTGCCCTTTGCCAAATCCAGCTACAGTTTCCAGCTGTGAACTGAGAAATGAGTCGCGGCTCATTGCGTCAGCTAAAGAACACAGTGATATTCCTTTATGGAAGACTTGCAGTCTCTCCTGTGCAGCTCCACAGTGTAATTGACAAGATCAGGTAGCAATCAATGAACAGAGCGATGCAACTGTCCACATAGCATTCGTTCCCAGAGGATTCCAGCTGGTAGCTATTACAATGCCTGCACAATCACTTCTCTCTGCCTAGGAGCATTGAATACTGGCATGTCTATTTCTGTGTTCCCTCTAAAGACCCCCACCTTCTTTAAATTGTTGCTCCTCTCAGAAAGACAGTCAAGGCTGTTGGTTTGGGAGTTGCCGCAATGTCGACTGTAGGATCAGGACTGTTCCAGGCTATTTGTGACTGAGAGGCCTTACATGGCTACAGGCTGGCAGAGACTGTCAGAAGTGATATAGAAAGGACATTTGTCCTGGGGACATTGTGGTCAGGCCACATCACTGTCGTTTACAATTGGCTTTTTATAGTCCTTGTAGCTGTTGTTGCAAATGGCAACTTGCTGAAACAAGCTTTGGAAATGAGTCATTGGATAACAAAAGCCTTGACGCTCAGCAATCTGCTTGTTGGATTGATATTTCCTGTTATGGGTTCATTAAAATAAAACAGTCATCCTCTTGGGAGCATGAATATGCTCAGCAGATTATATTAGATCATTATTAGAGTGTCTCAAACATAAGGGTTTGCCCTCTGGGGGCATAAATTTGCCCATTAGATTTCATTGTATATGTAGACTCTGAGATTTCTTCTGTATGATTTGGTATGAGGTTAGGGGGCAATACAGATTAGTTTGCTGCATATGATGTATAATTGAGACAGCAACCTTTTGAATTTACTGGATGGTGACGGACTTGGTCATACGTACACAATAGCCACGTGTGGCAACCAAAGCATGATTTACAGCCAAGGTATGCTTGAAACGAACTAGCTTGTACTAAGTGCTGATCAGCCACGTTTAAAGGTAAAATTTGGTATTTTCTGAATGGCCACACTCGAAGGCGGGGCAAAAAGGGAGGGGCAAGATGCACTAACTGTTCTAGTGTGAAGAACTGTGCACACTTTCCTCGAAGGATTGCACTCGTTCCCATGAAAAGCGACAGAACTAGTTGTGTTAACCCTGCCTACTTTTACACCTGCACACACCAGGCCAATTACCCCCCAGTTCTGACATTAGACAGGTGTGGGGGGAGGGGGTTTCAGATACTTTGGACAATCCGACAAGCACTTTGCTTGAAGCAGACTGACACCTTAAGGCTTTTATGGCTTTGTTTAAGCAGCTCGTGGCATTTGCTGCAAGGGGAACTCCACCGACTTTCCACATCAGTGTGTGTTTGCAGGTGTTGTGGAGTTCTACTGCATGTGTGAAAAAGTAGTATAAAACCTTCAGCGTCTCCAGAGGGAACAACGTGACGTCTGATAAATCTCCTCAAGTGATGTCAATTGAGTCAGCGTCGGTTGGAGCTGAAGTCTCAGCCCACTCCTCATCTCTGCTGCAGACTACATTAGCTGCTGCTAGCGTAACACACCCCAATCTCTGACCAAACTGTCAGCGGTCGCGTTGCACTGTGGGTAATGTAGGCACACGGATTTGACCAGGAAGAAGAGTGCGTGGAATAAAACAGACAGTATCTCTGGTTCTGCTGCATCAGTTTTGATCCGTTTTTGTAAACTGTCCATCGTGAGTCTGACAAGTTACACAAGTGCAATGATAAACATAATAAGAAATCTTTTAAGGTTGGGAAAGATGGCGGTGAAAGATGGCTGTATACTGAAAAGGACGATGCTGACTTGAAGCACGAGAACAGATGTTTTGACCTTTTTAATATTGAACCAAAACCACCATCTCTCCTGAACCATAACCAAAGTGTTTAGCAGTCAACACCTAACAACAGACAAAGTCCTGAGCTTTGTATGTCCAACCATCCACCCTGACCTCCTCTCCCTCCATTCATTTATTCCGAAGGCAAATTAGTGGCATATGAATGTACTTTGTAGGAGACAGGGTTAGTTGAGATGTCTTGCTGTGAACCACAGTGTTTGATAGAGAATATTACCTTCACATGTCATGCTGCAAGTGGTGTAAAAAGAGTTCCAGCTATTCTTGTTTCACCATCCTTTATGGAACGTCCTTTATGAACTATCTGACATGTTTTGTGTATGTGTACTGTGTGTTGCTGTACCTGTAGCTGGAGGAGGAGCTGCTGGGTCTGCAGAAGAAGCTGAAAGGAGTGGAGGATGAGCTGGACAAATACTCTGAGTCGCTGAAGGATGCCCAGGAGAAGCTGGAGCAGGCAGAGAAAAAAGCAACAGATGTGAGTGAAGGGAGCTGATGCCAGGGGTCACATTACTGCAGAGAGGCAACTATATTAAGACCACATTAACCTATTGTACTCAGTCGGGTCACATCTGATCCCTCACACAGTAACACAGGTGTCATGTTGTTGCCTACATGTGCTTTCATTCTGAAATGTTTCAAATATCACAACTCAAAGTGTTGTAAAAAAAAGCAGCACCAGGCTGTTTCACTTGAATTACTGCACAGTTGTAAATTTAGACCATCAGTGACAGTACTAGTGCTATCAGCCAGCAGTGTTTTAAATACGCACAGACCAGTTTGTTGTTGTCAGTCAAGCTTTACACTCCCACCGCCACACATCAGCATCTCACACATGTGCAATAATCAGAACCATTTTAATGTTGATCTTCAGGGACACAACTTAAAGCTGGTTGTGCTAAATCTGCAAAGAGTCATCATTAGATGAATAGCACCGCTGACAGCAGCGGCAGAGATGGTATTAAATCTGTCATGTGCAGTATCAGATTTTACCAACATATCATAAAGCTTGTCAGCACCTCCAGGCAAATGCCATCTATTCTAACCAATCTGGAGAGCTCGGCTCAGGATTTGGTTTCTTGAGTCCTTGCTTGGCAGCAGCCTGTACAGATGCTGCTGCTCCTTGGAACCTCGTGGAACCCCTTTGAGTTGCTTTCTGGAGAACTGCACACTGTGTGCTAAGATAAAAGTATTGTTTAGTAAAAGAATACTACAGTACTGTATATCATAATGTATATCATGCACCAATATTTATCTTAAGTAGACTAAACTGTGCTACATACTATAGCTATTCTTCACACAGTGTTGAACACTACTATTACTATAATACTATTGAACAGGGACATTAAGGCAGGACAAGGTGGTGCCACCACAGAGCAAAAACCCCACAGGTTAGTCCAGGACAAAAGTTTATCCTGGCTCAACTGTTGCTACAGCGCAGCACATCTGGCAAAACATGGTGCTGCCCAGTGGAATTTGTGAAGACCACTCATACCAGGTAGGTTAACGGATAGGTACACAAGTCTATCTTTAAAACAATAGTCAGATGCATGAAAAAAATGTATGAACATTGACACAGGCTTTACTTGCTGCACTTCAGTATACGTGACGGCTACAAAATCCACAGTCCCCCTTCCGTGTAAAAATGGATTCCAGGGTTTATCTGAAGCTAATATGAGTTGACTGAAAATTCCCTCTGTTCTATCCCTCCCCCTGCAGCTCGGTAGGGAAACACAGGGAGGGAACTGTATACTAAAAAGACTGTAACTTATAGATCTCCCCTTGGTTTGCATAACTCAGACTGCTGAAGCCTCATATTAGCTTCAGATATCACAACCCACTGGCCCTTGACATTTTGCCATAGCGCTAATGTCAGTCTGTCTGTCCCTCCCCCTGTCCGTAAGTGAACATGTGTCTTCTCAGGCTGAGCTTCCTCCCAGGCTGTGGATGACCCCAACAAGCTCTTCTAATTCAAAGAATTGGAAGCCACATTTCATCTTCTACCTAAAAAGTACCATCTCTAACCTAATATCTCTAACTAACCATGTGATTGATGGAACTTGTTGGTGTAGCGCCACCCCCTGGGAGGAAGTACTCGCCTGTATATTCAAAAAGTGTCTCTCCAAAATCCTCAACTTCACTATCTGCGCATCTACACCAGTGTAATGTTAGTGCTTTACACTGCCTCTAAGCTTCTGGCTAGAATGTGCTTTGAAGACCAGGGCCAGTAATTCTGTGTAGTTGCGACGTTTATGCTGGTTTCCATGGGTTGTGAGTCATAGCATTTATGACCAATTATAGTGCATAATATGAGAGCGACGCCGGGAAGAGTGAGGACTGACTTTATTTGTCCTGAAAGGAGTGGGTCCTTCCTGTATGCAGTGTTCCTGTGATGTTACCAAAGATGGAAAAGAATTAGAGCAATGCATGAATTTGTTTATGTTTCCACTGCTTACAGGAGTCTGCTACTGTAGGTGGCGTTCACTCCAACATGAACGTCTCTTCTTCTTCTAAATGTGTGATTCTAAATATTTATGACAACATGACAAGATTTACATTCATTTTCAAAATTGCACATTTTATTGATCATACACCAAATGTAACTGAGGACTTTGATAATTAATATATTCATGAACTTTGCTGAAGCCTGAGCCAAATCAATCTTTGAATGCTCTAAAAAGCCATGAATGGAGTTTGAGGTACAGTATATGATAATAATACATGTCAAGAGTCAGTGAGTTGTTCGGTGGTGCCCCGAAGCACACATGTAGGCCACCCAAATTAGATCTATTTAGAAATATTAGAAATGATATTTATGATGCAAGTTTACAGCAACTGTATTAATAAACAGCACAATGAATATCAATATACAGCAATACCACATCCAGCCCAGGCTGCTGTTTATTTATATGTATTAATTGTCCAGAAATTACAGGAGCAAATGAGAAAAAGGAACTTTTTTTTTTAGCTCGCTCTATTTCCTACATTTGTGATGCCACAAACACATTTTACATCACTGCGTTTAGCAGAGTCCACTCTCTCTCTCTCATGGTGTAACTCTGGGTGATAGGAATTCCTCTCTGAGTAATAGCTACAGTTTGAGTGATGCCTCTCAGCTTAATCTCTATTAAATTAACTGTCTGACCCAGGAGTCCCTCAGCAGTTTACCATCACCATGGCAACCGTTAATTGCACACACACAGCTGATTGAGATGAACTGATTAGACTTCTTTTCTGATCTCTGTGGTGTCACAGTAGCTTTATTACAGATAAACACGGGTGCCATTTACAAATATTGAAACATGCTGTCAGTAGCGCCCCCATGTGGTCAGTTATGAAGCACTTTAGGTTTTGGCTCATGAACAATGGGGCACAGAGCAGAGATGGTTCTGTCTCTAGACACCTTGGATCCTGCAGCAGTCACATGTTCTTCAGAAAAGTCCAGTAATATTTCATATTCTGTTTGTTACTATCTGGTGCAGTATAGTAATATTATTGCATTAGTATTCCTATAGTGTATTCTTATATATTCGTGCCTTGGGACTCAGAGAAGAACACTTTTTTGCTCACAGAGCTGACTGCATCGGTGACGACTTGGGTTAGACATGGGGGGGGGGTGTGATGTTGGATGACGTCATGTCGTGAGGAGACTGCGACCAAGTTTGGGCTGTTTGTGGTAGTTGAGAACACCGACACTTTACAGTCATTTCATTAATTACAAAGTACTAATGACTCATTATTAAAACCAATTCATGCGCAGAACGATCCGTTTTTTCAAAATAAGAGGCTTATCGGTATTTTTTAAACTGTAACCGGAAGAATCATGCGTTGGTTCAGACCTCTGACTCGGTTGCCACGGAAACACAGTGACACCTGGGAGAAGCGGAGTGGAGGCTTCGCAGCATGGCGGCTTTTACTTCCATGGACGCGGTGAGAAGGAAAATCCAAACACTGCAACAAGTGGCGGAGGAGGCGGAAGAGCGGGCCGAGCTGCTGCAGGGGGAGGCGGACACGGAGAGGCAGGCCCGGGAGAGGGTAACACACTGTCGGAAGGCTAAACTGACACGTTAATGGAGGTGTAGCACAGCGCAACAGTGGATACTGAGTCCAAACTCAACGTTACCTTTAACGTTGAATGTCGCAGTAGTACTGCAGCTGTGTACTACAGCCACCACTGAACGACTCATGCTTTAAAGATTTGTGTTATTGAGTAAGCAGCTTTAATATACAGTCCATGAGCCAGACAAGAGGTGGAGAAATAAAAGCTTTGTTCATATCTTGGTATAATAACATGACAGTCAGCTGGACTTTAAGTGTGTGTCCCTGGGTAGGTTGACTTTATGTTGTTTGATATAATATTTTGAGATCATTTCAAAGTGTACATTCTTGGCTTTCATTCAAGCCCAAGTGGTCTCAGTGTCCCAGGTATTACATCACTGATTTGATCTGTACAGAGGGGTGACCTGGACTGGTCACATCGAATGAATCTGAATTGAGCACAAAGGCTTGCAGTATGAATATAGCCATGTTTATCATTTGGATGCTTTAAAAGTGGAATAAAAATCAAATAAAACTGAAATTGTTGTATTGTTTTTTAAGTATTTGATGTATTCAAATATTCTTTTTTGTGTGTACTATTTTATAGGCCTCCATAATGTGACTTCAGACTCTCATCTATAGCATATTGTGTGTGTGTGTGTCCCTACAGGCTGAGGCAGAGGTGGCGTCTCTAAACAGGCGTATCCAGCTGGTGGAGGAGGAGTTGGACCGAGCTCAGGAGAGACTGGCTACTGCTCTGCAGAAGCTGGAAGAGGCTGAGAAAGCTGCAGATGAGAGTGAGAGGTGAAAATCTCAACACACTGTGTCCTGGAGTTTCCAAGCAAATCGGTATCTGTCATTGTGTCAGTGAAGGTACAGTTGCTTTGGTTCAGTCACATGCCACCTTCCAACAAGCCAACATGCAGATATTTGCAATAACATCTAATGAAAGCAGCCGTGGGGCAAACAAGGCGAAGCACTTGAATGATTGAACCATTCAGTTTGTTTCAGTTAGTTGCAGGGCTGGAAACCTAAAAATGAGCTGGTTTTGCCCAGACTCCTAGAAAAGTGATTGGAGTTTAAGAATATGCACCATGTAAGTATATCAACTAGAATATTAAAGGATTAAAACTATATTTTGACACAGGGCCCCTCTACTGCCTTGTAGATTACCTTAGGGCTGTTACCTTTTCAGGTTTACTGTGCTCCAATGGCAAATATTTGCAATTGATTAGATTTCCACAAAGTTCAGGATACTTGTACAGAGTGCTAGGAATGGGGGGGTCTTGCCCCATGGTCCCCTTGGACGGTGGTCTTATGAAAAGTTCGGTGTTGGACCAGCTGACATTGCCGTTTTGTTTTTCCTTTAGCCTTTATTTAACCAGATAGTCTCTACAAGCCCTGCTGTAGCACACAACATCAATGAGAATTGTCTCCTTTGTCAGAGGTATTAAAGAGGTGAATCTAGTAATTGAGATATCTTGACTCTTAGCCTCTAAGATGGGTCAAGCTCCAAAAACACTGGAGCCTACATTTCCCATAATGCAACCAATAGCATCTTTCATTAGACCCTCCCTGTTGTTTTTACTGACTGAATATGACACAGGACAACTAAGCTGATCTTGATGTGTGAAAGAGCCCTTTAACAATCCCAGTGGTATTCAGATGTAGCACCTGTAGAGGAATCTGCAGACATTCAGGACTTTGATGGAGGCAGATGTTACAGTTAGTCCCAGAGCAAGAATACTGAATAGAATCGCACATGCACAGTAGTTTCTGACTGGCTGCTTATTGCTGTCTGTTCCTCTTGTCATTCAGAGGAATGAAGGTTATAGAGAACAGAGCAACAAAAGACGAGGAGAAAATGGAGATCCAGGAGATGCAGCTCAAGGAGGCCAAACACATCGCTGAGGAGGCTGACCGCAAATATGAAGAGGTGGGGGAGCTGTGTGCCAGTTCCACACTACAAACCAATACTACACACTAATTCTGTAGCGTGTTCACACTACATTCATGTAAAGACCGCTGAGGTCGACTAACAACATTCCGCTCAGAAATGATGATGTAATTGAACAGGAGCCATTATTTCTGTAAATGTACTATATGTTGAAGGGTGTACAATGGCAGAAGGGCGGGTACACGGTGTGTCATATAGAATGGGAACACAGTAATAGTGTCAGTTATAAGTTCTAAAGAGAAGTGTTGTATTCGTTCGGAGGAGTCTCTTCAGTGTGTGCTGGTTGTGTGCAGGTTGCACGTAAACTGGTGATCCTGGAGGGAGATCTGGAGCGCTCAGAGGAGCGTGCTGAGGTGGCCGAGGCGTAAGTCAACACCTGCACCATGAAAACTCACACCGACACAAGAGCCACTGTACATTATTCATGTTGTCATAGTAGAGATCACGTGATCACTACTATGACAACATGTGATCTTACACATTCACTTGTCATTGATGAATTACTTACTTTACTATAATAACGTGTTTATATTGATGGTAGTGGGAATTGTAAGTGCTGCATGGACTCATAAGTCACAATGACAACAGCAACTAATGTTTCCTTTTTCAATAAATTGATTAATCATTTGGGCTGTAACAGGTGAGGAATCACAAGGAGTCAGTTAGCTTCTTTTATCTGACAAACTGTCCAAAAGATGCAATATAGTTACTCACAATAGTTAGTTACAGTATTATAGAAAAGAGAAAAGCAGCAAATCCTCACATTGGAGAAGCTTTATAAAGGACCTAAAGGATTAATCAATTATTAAAGTTGTTGTCAATTTATCTTCTGTTGGTTGACTAATTGATTATTCACCTAGTCATTTCAGCACTAGTGACAAGTATTCTTGTAGTGTCATGTAGGACATAACGAATGCACTAATCAGATAGAGACCTGGATGTGTGTTCTCTTCCTGTGTGTTTTTATGTAATGCATGCCTGAATACACAACCACCGTCTGTATGGGACTTGTTGTTGTTTGTTATTGTTTTATGGCTGGCCTGCCCACTGTCCCCCCTCACCCCCGACCGCCTGGACTAACCCCTGCAGCCGAGTGAGGGAGCTGGAGGAGGAGCTCAGGCTAATGGACCAGAATTTGAAGTCCATGATGTGCGGAGAGGAAGAGGTACTTACTGTATGAACTCCACCAAGGTCTAATTCTGACCTGCTGCCTTCTGCTCGTCTGACCTGCAGCCTCTCAACCCCTCTCTCAGTTTTCTGTCTAACCGGCACTTACCCTCTATGACATCAAGCACGTCCTTCAAGCAGTACTTATAGGATGAATCTGGGGATATTCTATATTGTTTTTCTTGTCAACAAATCGCATGAAAAACCAAAAGCAACAGTGAATTGATTCAAGGGAATATGTTTGGTTATCAGAAGTAGGGGACATAATAAAGTTAGAGTTGTTCATATATTTGAGCCGTACGGACAGGACATGTGAGAGAGAGAGATAGGGGGGTGCGACATTCAGAAAGATCCCTAGTCGGAATCCAACCGAGGACGTTGCGGTTACGTGGTCCTCAACATGTCTGTGATTGATGTTCAATTGTAGTGTCTTTTTAGGAGAATGTTAACTGTAAATCAAAATGTAGATACTGTACAGAGGAGGTGCCGGCAGCTTTTCAGCCCTGAGTACTGTCTGCAGGGCTTCCTTTCAGGCTGTGTACAGGTCCAACAGTCTCTACCACAGTAGTAATTGAAGGTGACCTAGATCATTGTATCAACATTTTTATTAGCTCCTGTCTTCTCTGAAATACAGCCGCTGGACAGTCAGAGGACACAGTCAGAGATTTTAGTGAGGACATCAAACTGAAAAAGTGTAAGTTAAGGAGATAAAAAAGGTTTTAAAATGTGAGCGGGGCATGTTCCCCTGTTCCCAGTGGAAACTACGCCTTTGAATGTATGCTGCTAACAAGTATTGCGTGTGTATCACAGCCTGATATATCTTAGAGCTCCACTGTTGAGCTGAAGTCAGAAAACCTCATTCAAAGTCCCATTGACTTTTGTAATAATGAAAAAAATCCTACCTCGGAACATAACTTTTCTCAACAGTATGCTGTGTGGTTCATATGTTTGTAAGAACAATGAAAGGTCATTGTTTATTCAATATTCCTGTTTCTTAGTGGCCTTTAACAAACACAATTTCCCATGAGCCCTAGACCACCGTGGCTTAAACGTCACGGTGACAGAAGAGGTCAGAGGAGGCTGTGCCGATGAAGCTCACAAAGGCATCGTTCTTTAACTTTGTTAAAACCGTGGTTTCGATTTCTAAGTGCTGTAGTGGATGCTGATTTGTCTTAGAATACGCAAAATAAAACCCGGGAACATGTTTCATTTTTCAGACAGATTGATGAAAGAAATGCTGAATTAAGCTGGTGGAACAGAGGCAAGACAGGAAGTGACGTCAGGACTCTATTAAAAACACATTGATGAGTCACACTGTTACACTGGGTGACATGTTTTTTTTGTTAACATGAACACACAACACTGTTGTTTATTTTCACTCAATCCCACATACACTGTCCTGCTGCCAGAAATACTCACTAAAGCACCACCTGTGGATTCATCCGCCTCTGAAAATAGTCCCTTACAAATCTCCTCCTGTTTGAGTAACGTTTGATAAAAACTACAGTGAGCAGCAGTTTTAGGAAGTTACTAAGCCTTTTTAAAAAATGAAAAAATACATTTGTGAGGTGCTTTTAAGATTTACATCTTCAGTAGGAACCAATGGGCTGAGAGCCACAGACAGGAAGTCAGAAAGTATTGAGAGACGGACTGACACATTGTTGGTTTGGGTCTGCACATGAGGTTTGTTGACCATAAGAAATATAGAATAACAACAGAATTCTACTTGAATTTGTGATTTTGGCTGTAATCCGCCATCCATCCAGGTTAGTTTCATGACTTCTTTTACCCCCTGCCTACATTCTCCCTTTAAAAACACCCTGGCATTTTGCTAAAAACCCTTGTTCTCTGTCTTACTCAGAGTCAGATACAAACAGATCAGTTTCATGGTAGAAATCCATCTTCTGTTTCTGAGTAAGACAGACAGAAAAATGTTTATAAAAATGTTGGAGCGCTCCTTCAGACAGTGTCGGGGTTTGACCTCTTCTGCTGTCCTGCCTTTCAAATCTCTGCTTTTTCTTCTCTTGCTTTTCCTTTTTCTTACGTCGCTCAGTAAATCAGGTGACCTTGAGGAAGAGTTGAAAAATGTCACCAACAACTTGAAGTCACTGGAAGCCCAGGCTGAGAAGGTACAGTAGGAGCTGAGGGACATTGAGCCTCAGGACTGGCCAGTCACACTGTACACTGTCCACACTGATGTATGAAATATAGTCTGTAAAAAAGACAAAACCAAAGTCATTTCATAAATTCAAACACACTCTGATAGAAACCTATGTGCATTTGACAGCATATATACAGTCCACACCATGTTATACCATGTTAATAATCAAAGTAACAAGACCTACTCTGAGCCTCTGGTATATTATTATTGCATTAAGTCACAGAGATCTTTTTATCGTACAGTGGGCAGAGTATGTTTATCTACATGGTTAGAAGTTAGAGATAGCTACC
Source organism: Oplegnathus fasciatus (assembly GCA_003416845.1). Classification (NCBI taxonomy): domain Eukaryota; kingdom Metazoa; phylum Chordata; class Actinopteri; order Centrarchiformes; family Oplegnathidae; genus Oplegnathus; species Oplegnathus fasciatus. Next base: position 1,675,613 of record NTHP01000067.1, on the reverse strand, counting down.
TTCCTGGTTTTTCAAAGGTTATTGGACTCATCTTTCAGAGAAAACAATGCTCTGTGACTTGAATGTGCTGTAATGAGTGACATGGTAACATAATGACAAGGTTCAAATGCCCCACAGCTGTGACCAGTTTCATTTTGTGTTTCACACCCAGTTCTGCATAATTATCCTGCGTTGCCTTTCTTTAAAAAAATTCAAAGAATCTTCCAAAGTAATACAGCAAAGACGTGTATTTGCCATCAATGTATGAAGTCTGTCCCCTCTTAGTAGTTCAAACTGTAGTTGTAAACGTATTTTAATTGTGCGTTTATGGATTTTGGATTTCAGTACTCGCAGAAGGAGGACAAATACGAAGAAGAAATTAAAGTTCTTACTGACAAACTGAAAGAGGTGAGTTTTTCATTCCCATTTGTGTTACGCTGTCACTGTCTCTGTTGCTTACTCCTCCATGTGAACTAAATGAACAGAGCGACAGTTGACATATGTCACATGTTGTGCTGTGGTTTGTGTCCCAGGCTGAGACCCGTGCAGAGTTTGCAGAGAGGTCTGTGGCCAAGCTGGAGAAGACCATTGATGATTTGGAAGGTATACAACACTCACCTGTTGTCTCTGCCAGTACTTCCACTGACACCAGTAACATGCCTGCTCACTCTCCTGCAGTGAATACTGTTAGAGTAACAAACAGCTTCACTGATCCCACTTCTGCTGTTGGAACTGAACTGATGACTGGCTGGACAGCTGTGCTGTGTACTGCAGTTTTGACTGATGAAGCATTGATGATTGGAAGGACCCAATCACCTCTAACTCAATTACTGGTCATGAGACTCAGCATGACCTCTGTTACGTGAGGATCTGTGAAGGCTTAGGGTGCCTCAAATCAGTAATCAGGGTGCTCTCAAGTGCCACCCAGAGCTTTTGACTTGACTTAGGCGGAGCTAACATCTACATGGATTTCACAGCGGTGTGTAATGCTCAAATTATACTATCTGCGTCCGCATAGCTGCCTGTGCACTCAGTGGAAGTGCTGAATGCTGGTGGGCCCAGCTCTTTGGTCTCACTCCACTGGTGATATACCTGGTCCCAAGTGTTGGCAGATGCTAAGATGTCCACAAGTCACCTATGTACACTCTCACAGCTATGTGTACAACTTTATTAGTATAGTACACTTTATACACAGGGTAATTCAGAGTGCTTTACATACATACAGCAGAGACAACAACAACATTCAAACATTTCAAGTGTAGATATAAAAGCAGAAAATCTAAAAGCAGCTTCCAAAAAAAAGCAGCTTCCAAATGGCCAGCAACCAGCAGGGGGCATGTGTGAGCAGTCCATGCCTCCAGAGCAACCCACAGTGTTTGGTACCATCACACTACACTGACAGACAGCGCTGGAGTCAGCGTTAAACACAGCTCAAAATACTTTTCCACTGAGGAACTTTGTGGTTAGGCTACAGCAAGACGACCTTCAGCAGGCACGATGCAGCATTACAAAACTATAGATAGCTACTCATATCGAAACTATAGAAATCAGTCACTAGTGACTTTACACATTCATGTTTTACAGAGGAAACATATGATCAACTCTAAAAGACATGGTTATAGCAGTAGGCTAAATAGCTCACTGTGCCTTGAGCAGCTGCAACATTAAAATGCTGCTCACATATGAATGCATCATTGATTATATATATATATATGATATATATATATATAATGCAGAATAATATGCCACTATGATGTGTACCTTTTTGTCAGCCTTTTTGCTGCAAATACTTTCATACTGCTACTTGAATGGCGGACTTTTGAGTATTTTTCACATTGTTCTTTTACTTAGGTTTTTTTTTTTGTTTTTGCTTTTGACCTTTATTTAACTACATGATCTGGATACTTCTTCCACCACAGGGTGTCGGCTCAGTTCACTTGAACATACTCTACCAGACTAGACACCAAGTTACTCTGTAAAAGAAGTATTTCATTGTTCCATATTTCGGTGTTACTTCCAGGGGTGGAAAGTAACTAAGTACATGTAGTCAAGTACTGTGTTCAAATTCAGCTAAGAGGTACCTGTTGACTTGAGTATTTCTATCTTATGCTACTTATTCTACTCCACTACATTAAAAAAAGAAAGGTACTTAAATTACAAGTTACTTTACAGAATACAAACACATGCACAATAACTACTTTTGATACTTTAAATACATTTTTCTGATAATACTCAGTACTTTTTCTTGAGTTGAATTTTGAATACAAGACTTTTACTTGTACTGGAGCATTTTTACACCATGTTATTGTAAAAATGTTTACCTAAGATCTTAGTACTTGTTCCACCACTGGTAAGTAGTAGCAGGTAGTAAGGGTTGTTTCTACCGCACAGTTTCTGGGTTTAAAAATGAGACTTTTAGTCAGCAAAGCAGAAGCTGTTCATGTGTATTGTTTCCAGGACCTGAATGCACTGAGAATTTCAATAAGAACTCCAAAAGCCCCTTTGGTCTGGGAAGTGTTTGTTAGGCCTGGCCTGATACTGGTCCTGGTCCTGTTGTATATGGAGGTGTTGAGTGGAGCATTCATTGATAACACTGCATGATTTGTGTGTGTGTGTGTGGTGTCCATTTGAACCCAGTCTAGAGAGATCAGGGATTACATCATATAGCTGAATGAAACTTGTTTGCTTTAGCTCGGTGAGCCGCAGTAACCAGCTGATGTGATGACATTAACACCAGTCGGCCTTGGACATTCACTTTGAAGGTTACCGGTTTCAATGCTGATTTCATTTTTTTGTTGTACTTTTCTGTTTCCTGTCCCTCCACGTCGTCCCGTTTCCTTTCTGTGCGTCTGTCCTCTGGGTCCCTTGTCTCTCTGTGTGTGTCCTCCTTCAGATGAAGTGTATGCTCAGAAGCTGAAGGGCAAGGCTCTCAGTGAGGAGCTGGACCTGGCCCTCAACGATATGACTACACTGTAGCTGCTCTCTCACTTCCTCTCTGCTCCTCCTTTCTGTCTGAACTCTTCTCCGCCTGCTCGCTGTTGTTTTGTTCCATTCCACAGTGGTATTAGGGGCTAGAAGATGAGTTAGAAATGTAATGTGCTGAGTCCAGCCCCCCTTCAGTAAGCTGTATCTGTGTTACAGAAGTTACTGCTCACCCAGTCACTGCTGAGTTAATGTCCTCTCTTTATTGAAATATTCATGTAAACCTGTTTCCCCCTCTGTAATAAATGTATTAAAGCTCTCTTAACTTTTCTGTCTCCTTTCAGTCTTGCCTTCTTCCTCTTTCGTTTACTTCCACTTTCTAACATTTATAAGCAGCGTATGAATAATGCAGAACTGCTTTGTAGCACACCATAATGTGGTTGTAAGCAGAAATAAGGATGTGTTTTCATGCTCTTGTAATATACATAACCCCTTCTTTGAAGCATATATAGGTGGTGTTTAATATACACCTAATGAATGGTTGATAATATATCATGTAGTTGTTTTCCCTCCCATCTAAAGCTTTTTATAAATGCAACGCAATTCAAGTGTCAGTACTGCACATTTCACACTTTCACACTTTCACACACATCTACCTGTGTATTGAGGTTTTCTCAAAGCAGACATCTGTCTGCTGTTCAACTGGAACTTCAGGTCTCATGCAAGAACCATGATGTGTCTATGACGTGAAATCACAGTGCCTTTTATATGAAAGAATTTGGAATTTTAACACGATATTGTAATTAACTAAAATAAAATATATAACTAAAACAGACTTTATGTAAAATCAATATTTGGTTCACCAGATCATCATCTGTTTTTCAGATTTTGTGATTTTATTGGCGTATTTCGGCACAGCAACTTCTACAAGTCAGTAGTTGTTAGAACAGTTCTCTGACTTGGACAGCTGCCTCAGGGTCTTCGTGCAGGTTTCTGTCCTCTGTTGCTCCTGACAGCGTAACATCACCTGCTGTAGGCTTTAGTAACCTCTCTGTCACATGACCCCCTCTCATTTTAATCATGGACCACTGCCCTCATGCAAGAAGATGTTCTTGCGTGAGGGCCGTTATTACTGAAACGTTAATGTATATACCCCATAATATTACAGTTTTTCTATCATATACAGTTACAGTTTGCGCAACATTAAACTCAAGTGCAGACACTGAGTGCTGATTCTTGCTCACAGTATTCTCATTCTTGCTCCTGATGAAGAGAATCAGTTGCCGTTATGTTGGCTCATTCACTGTGTGAAATGATGTAGAAGTACAGAAAGACACCAGGTTGGTCAACCTGTGTTGGCTAAAAAATGGAAGCAAAGAGAGCAGAAAAAGCAGCTGTGATACGGGAGTGTGTGACTGAAAGGTGGGGAAATCTACAGAGGGACACTTGCCCAGTGTCAGTGTGAGGTTCCATGAGACTGCAGTGCAGCGTTTTTTCAGGCTACAAACCAATCCAACAATATCAATTCTTCAAGGAAAGTGAGGTTCGCACTCAGTGGTCATGCTAAGGTGGAGCAGGGAGAATATGACAGAAGGGCTCATGTGGCCTGATGTAAGTGACAGGACAGATATGGACTAATATGGCTTCAGGCGATTTGAGAGGGGATGCCATCCCCCTTGTTAGCAAAATGACCAAAATGCATCCCCCTACTTTCTTCGTAGAGTCAGACACTTTGTAGTGAGCAGAACACTCTCAGGTCTGCATTTGTGTTCAGTGATCTGCAAACCACGTTTTTATGGGACAGTTGTGTGAAAAGTAATGAGAACTGAGTGAAGAGAACCAGAAATCATTGAACGTTTTGATCAGTGCATCACTACATTTGCAGTTCCGGGTGCATACTGTGAATAAGGTACATACAGAGAAACCTTTGAATAAATACTTGTTGGTGAAGTGTGTGTACGTATAAAATCTGGTATTAATTATAGGTAATTAGAATTCCCAGTGTATCTCAGCAAGATAATCAGTTCAGAGATGTGGAACCAGGCTATGTGTAATGTCGAGTCTTTTATTTAGTTAGTGCACAGCTGAACTTGCACAAAAGGTAGACAAACACGCAGTTCAACATGCATGGAAATTAAAGTTTCCAATAATAAATGCATAATGAACGCTTGGATTCAGTGGAGCAGTTCCTCTGGAAACACAACAAACTAAACTCAGATAATTCTTTCAAAACTATATTTCCTGTCATTTAGTGCTGAAATGAGTTGATTATTTGATCGACAGAAAAGTAATTTGCAGCATTTTTGGTAAGTGATTAACCATTTATCAAGAAAAAACGCCAAACTTTCTCTGCTTTTCTCTGTTTGATATCATTGTAAAGTGAATATCTTTTGGTCAGATAAAACCCGTCATTTAAAGTCCTCATGTTCGGCTCTGGTGACTTGCGGTGGCCAGTTTTTTCGGACATTTTCCAGACTTAACGATGAAATGATTAATTGTAATATAATCGATTAAGGAAACTTCCCAGAAAATGATTAGGAAATTACAGTTTTGTAAAATAAATTGTTAAAGTGATGCAGTGTCATGTTAAAGCAGGTTTGCGATGTTCTCCAGCAGCATTTCATTATTCTCTTTTGATCCTCTGACTCCTGACGACTGTGCAAAAACCAGGACTCCCTTGAAAAAGAGGTTTTTAATCTCAATGGGACCTGTCCCTGCTAAATAAAGGTTAAATCAAACAAATCAAAGACTGTGTCTCTCCAGTTTCTGACAGGAAATGTACTGGGAAGCTCACCTGTGACTTTGTTTCCTCCTCCAGAGAAACTGGCCCAGGCCAAAGAAGAGAACCTGGACATGCACCAGGTGTTGGACCAAACCCTTCTGGAGCTCAACAACCTATAGAGACCTCAGAGCGAGGTGAAGGGCAGCAACACAAAGAAAGATTTAATGTCCTGCCCGAAGCTCCCAGTGCACACATGGAATATTAATGTAATCAGCAGTACAAGTAAATGTGAGGATTGCTTCAGATGGAAATCTATGGAGCCCCTGAAGCGACACGAGCAAGAGTGTCTATTTCAGGCTGAAAGCTATTTTGTGTGCACTAGAAACTGTTGCATGCACTGATTGGTTCATCAGAAATGATCTTATCATCAATAAAAAAGTCCCTTGCATGCACATGTAACTATCTTGTGTGTACTAGAAAGTCACTCATGGGCACAAGCATCTCCAGAGCCAGAAAGGCTTCTCTTGTTTGACCAAACATGATGAAGCTTTTCTCATATTCGTATTCATGAATGTAGCAGAGCCCACTGACGTATTGTCATCTTTTTAGAAACTGAAAGTCATACTGCATAGTTGCTACTGCACACAAGAAAAGCGTTCTCCTTCACACAAAATACAACACACACTCATTGCAGTGCACTTTGTCTTTGTCTTTGTTTACCTTGTGGGGCACCATTCAGGTTGTGCTGCCTTCAAAAACACACAGTGTATGTCGTAGTGTATATTTTATATTGGCTACCATATTACTACAGAACTCATTTTTAGGAAAAAAACTGACACCTCAATATTTTCAATGAAGCAATATTTTAAAAAGTCAACATTAGATTACTGATGGAATTCAATAGAAATCTAGAGTGGGAGTGTCTGTCCACGTTAAAAGGTGAAATGAAAAAAGTGCTGGGAGCTGTAATGCTGACATCTAACTTTGAATAAAGCTTTTATATATTGTAAAAAAAAAAAAGTGCTGAAATAATATCATTCCAAGATGTCTTAGATGGTGTGACTTTTTACAGTGAGGTTGTTATGTAGTATGTTAGTCATACTTGTCTGAGGCTAAAACATTATTGGTTTCAGTAGTGAAATTAATGATTCATAATCAGAATATTGTTTCATTTTACTTTGACATTGACAAGAGACTGCATCAATTGTTTCCAAGTTGTTACCCGTGTACTGATGACAGCCCTTTGAATTAAACAAAGCAAGTGACATGATTTCATTATGACAGTTTGAGTGAATCTCTTTGGATAAGTGAAATATGTCCCAATGCTAGATATTTGTGATGAAGAGGTCTCACCTTAGCACTGCTCTTCCACTTCCCCCCGTCCATATTTAGCCTGTTGGTTCAGGGGTCCGACCAATGACCTTCCTCCACCCTTAGGCCGCCACTGCACAGGTAAGTGCGTGAGCAGTACCCTATGAAGTCACATTAATACCTGGGGACAAATGCCTTGAGATGGACCACCTCGTTTTCAGGGGGGTCGCAAAACATACAGCTGACAAGGATTTAAACAAAGAATAGGAAGTGCAACCCAAACACATAACACAGCTAGAAAAATGACCAACGCCTATGAGTGTATTTCTGCCACAGCTAATACGTGTTTCAGCAGTAAAGCCAAAAAAATAACAGATTAAAACAAAAATGTAGCTAAGTTTGAAGGATTGAAGGATGTGTGGCAGAGCCAGGGAGGTGTCAATCAAAGCGTCCTCTTCCACGCCCACACAGTCTTGAGAAATGATCTAGACAGCAGAATGAGCTGTTTTTGAACCAGGTTTTGTAACAGCTATGAACCTTTATTTTCACTCAGATTTTTGTGGCTGCTTAATGAGACACTCAACTTTGATGTCATACATGCATTTTTACTATTTCAAGCCAAGTTTCCAGAGGCTTTGAGCTTCATGAAATAACCTGCTACATTCTGTTGTAGGCTACATTTTTTTATGGATTACTGCCTGTTCTCTCTCTGTTTGAGAATAAATATAAAAGACCCCAGCTCTTGCTTGCTTGGCACACATGCAGCTTATTAAAGAATCTAAGTTTGGACATTAAACTCTTTAAAATGATTAAATGTCTGATTTTTTAAAGATAAAGCAACCACAGTAAAATGTTCGCCTTCCCAATCACATTATGTGCTATCTTGTTTTGGAAAGTCAAGTCTCACCAACCTTTACTGGCACGCCCACTCTTGTGAACCGGAGGGGCGGGGACAGACGGGAAAACAACAGTGAGGGACGCACAAAACCGAGACAGTAAAACTGGCAACCTCCGATTGGTCAGAAGTGTTTGACAGACAGATTCTCCGAGAAATCACCAAACAGTTCGGCTTCACTGAGCATTTCAGCAGATCTCTAAACTGTCTGCGGTCAGACGGACGCTCAACAGCCACACTCGGGTCCATCAGCGTCGCGTGAGATCGTGTGAGTACGGCGCAGCCCCGCGACGTGTTGCGACACAAGTTTGCCTTGACGGGAAGAGGGTGGTCCTACCGCAGAATCACTGGCACGGACGTGACACAAACGATTGCAAAAATTTATTTCACATGTTTTGGTGATTGTCAGGTTTTAGCCATAAAGAAAGATGGTGTCGGTCTAGCAAAGAGTATACAGGGACCAGAACTGACGGCCGTTAGGTGAGTAAAAACCTCTTGCTTTTGATTGCGGAAACAATATGGCGTTAGCAGGGATGGCAATGTGAGCTCTTGATGCTATCCGAAATATTGAATTCGCCACACTGTACATTGTTAGCCATACGCCACCGTTAACTTTCAGCGTTTGCTTTTTCAGAACAAGTTCCGTTAAACTGTGTTAGCTAACATCGTTACTAAGCTAACCTCGAAGCGTGACCAACTTTGTAATGTTTTAGATACGACCGACACCAACGTTACTTTCTCCAGTCTGACATGATGTTCTCTTTTATGTTCCCAGCCAGCCATCATCATGGGGTCTGCCAGAGTGCTCCAGCTGTGGTTGTTAGCCAGCCTTGCCTCTGCTGTACCTGCGATAGGCGGTCAGTACCATTTTACACTTTAACATGTTAACCTGTGACAGTAATGGTGGGAGAGGAGGGGGAGGCGGGGGAGGAGGGGGGCGGGTGTATTCTCTTGCAGTGGACACAGAAACACCAAACTTCGTGTAACCTCAGACTTCTCTACAATGCTGTCACATCAGCTGCTGCCCTACTGTGAACGCCGTACAGTAACACTGTAGTCTAGACAAACACAGATGGAACTAATAACGTTAATAATGGCTGCATTCCATTTAGATGCTTCAATTCAAGGGCATGGTCCTGTGCGAGCTGGCTCAGTGACATGATACACTGAGACACGTTAATAGAATGGAACCATTGTTAACACTGTTTAGCCTAACCCTGTTGTTAATACTGTTAGTTAATATTGTTAACACTGTTAGTCAATATTGTTAACACTGGTGGTTAATATTGTTAACACTGGTAGTTAATATTGTTAACACTGTTAATTAATATTGTTAACACTGTTAGTCAATATTGTTAACACTGGTAGTTAATATTGTTAACACTGTTAATTAATATTGTTAACACTGTAAGTCAATATTGTTAACACTGGTAGTTAATATTGTTAACACTGGTAGTTAATATTGTTAACACTGGTAGTCAATATTGTTAATACTGGTAGTTAATATTGTTAACACTGGTAGTTAATATTGTTAACACTGGTAGTTAATATTGTTAACACTG
>NTHP01000067.1:1654927-1666085 GCA_003416845.1 Oplegnathus fasciatus | reverse complement strand
GTAGTTAATACTGGTAACACTGGTAGTTAATACTGGTAGTTAATATTGTTAACACTGTTGGTTAATATTGTTAACACTGTTACTTAATATTGTTAACACTTGGTTAATATTGTTAACACTTGGTTAATATTGTTAACACTTGGTTAATGTTGTTAACACTGGGTTAATGTTGTTAACACTGGTGGTTAATGTTGTTAACACTGGTAGTTAATACTGGTAACACTGGTAGTTAATACTGGTAACACTGTTGGTTAATATTGTTAACACTGTTGGTTAATATTGTTAACACTGTTAATTAATATTGTTAACACTGTTAGTCAATATTGTTAACACTGGTGGTTAATATTGTTAACACTGGTAGTTAATACTGGTAACACTGGTAGTTAATACTGGTAACACTGGTAGTTAATATTGGTAGTTAATATTGTTAACACTGTTAGTCAATATTGTTAACACTGTTGGTTAATATTGTTAACACTGTTAATTAATATTGTTAACACTGTTAGTCAATATNAATATTGTTAACACTGGTAGTTAATATTGTTAACACTGTTAGTCAATATTGTTAACACTGGTAGTTAATACTGATAGTTAATATTGTTAACACTGTTAGTTAATATTGTTAACATTGGTAGTTAATATTGTTAACACTGTTAGTCAATATTGTTAACACTGGTAGTTAATACTGGTAGTTAATACTGTTAGTATCAAAGGGCGTCACTTTGTGTTGAAAAGTGATGGGGACATAAGAGCTCAGAAGAAAAAAACATTTGTAAACGGTCTTCAACATATGCAGTTTTAGGCAATGTAATGGGGGGGTCAGTATGAGGTCAGAGTAGATCATTACAGCGGGTCAGGAAAAAAATTGCATAACGGCGCATCGAAAGGGCACATGCTGGGCTTTCCCACAGATGACAGTACGAAAATACTCATACAGCATAAAACGCACAACAATGTTGACTGCACAAGTAACAGTCATCCATATGCATCACACCCACAGCTGCAACACCATGTCAATCGAACAATGCGAATATCACATCTGGCCTACTGTAGAAAGCACCAGTGCATGTCAGTCAGCCCATTGATAACAATATCCAATGTCACTGCCCTAAAATATGACAAAACAGAAACAACATGTAAAAGCAAGGTTGATTTATTATCTTTAGCTAACATTGTTAATGTTATTCCTTCAGTTAAGTTCAACTGCCTTGTTGTTTCGATGCTATGTACTTTTTCAACGTTAGAGAAACAGGGAGTTAATATGTTAGTTTCTGTTAGTTAATATGGTTAATACTGTTAATTAATATTGTTAACACTGTTAGTTAATATTGTTGTTAATATTGTCCATATTGTTTATTTGAATATTGCTGAATATCTGTTTAGTGTCCGTACCACCTTCAAGGTCTGAGTTAAAAGTTAAAAGTCATCAAACTTAACAGCCGAAATAGATTTTGTGTGGATTGCTTAGACTGTGGGGGGAACTGTGGGCTATTTGCTGGCTCAGCAGTCACAGTAATATGTTAGAAATGTTGTTGCTCAGGAAGCACACTACTCAAGACTATTGCTTTGGTTGAATTTGATTCTGAACATTGAATTACAGCATTTTCTTGTTTTGTTGGTCTTCAGAAGGTGACAGCCATGTGGTGATAGCCCCACAGTCCCCAGTGTTAGAGATGGGGACTAACTTCACGGCTACATGCATGATCATCGACACAACTGAGATTACGGCAGATGACCTCTACTGGAATCTGTGTGGGACTACTGTTTCCAAAGAACAGTACACCAAGATCAACAGAACAGCTCTCAGTGTCACCATCCCTGTCACCAGAGAAAAATGTGAATGGTTATTTTGCCTCTGCGAGAAAAAGTCAGCCCATGTTGTCCTGAACCAAGGCAGATTTATGCACGGGATCTACCTTACGAAAGGCTGTAAGTTTTTCTCTTCACAACTTAAAACCTATGGTTGTTTTCTAACCACCTGTATTTAATGTTTATAGGTTTGGTCATTATTTCTATTAGTTGTGATCACAGTTTATTACAGACAGTCTTATGTCTTAAAATAAAGTTAATACAATGTCGGTTTCTCCCAATGTCAGACCGTCCGGGGAAGCCTGAGAATCTGTCCTGTGTGGCACTTCAGGAGGACACACACATCTCTCCAACCATCAACTGTACCTGGGAACCAGTAGGACGTCAAACCCTGGAAGTCCCTACAACATACACGCTGAATCTGATCACCTCGTGAGTACACCGCTAGATGTTTTTACATATAGCCACTTCTGCTTCTAAGCTTCATCTTCAGAACGTTTGGGAAACATTTGTGTTTTGGTTCATTCCAGCATGGTGGAATCAAGTCAAGCTGGCTGTTCAAGTAATTGAAAAAGTGTTTTGTTAATGTCAGTGTTTTGTTGCTGGTATGGGGGACTCGATAAGTCAATGTTTGTCACGGCCTATCATCTGTAGTTTCTGACTTTGAACGTGTACATTTCTGTCCAGCCCCTTTCAGACATTCACTTCACTCTGTAAACAGCCTGGCAGCTAATAACAATATATAACGATTAGGAATGATTTGTTTAAGACAGGTGTAGGCGTAGTAGTCCGACTCCTGAATCACTACAATCATGCTACATCACAGCTGGGTGTGGTCACAAGTACAACATGGCCACAGCTGACCACACCCAGCTGTGATGTTGGCTGTGGTCAGCTGTGCAACAGACTTGTACCTTTCAACCCATAGAGGCCAGTGCAGCTATGTTTTACCTCCTTCCAAAATCAATCAATACCAGGTGGAGATGGAACCTCAGTGTTAAGGTACGGTCACGTCACGTTTCCGTTCAACGAAATTGCCCCAAAAAGGACGCGGTGTCACATATCTGATGCAGGTGATGAGTAAACATTGATCAGAGCAGTCGCAAACTATAAACAGTGTATGAGCGCAACGCTACAGTTTGTAGACTGGTAGTGTGATAATGTCCTAAAAATATTGAGGAAACACATTAGAGAGATGGGCAACATGCAGCCAAAGTCCCTGGCCAGACTCGTAGTGGGTCAGTGCCTTACACCGGTTTCAGACCAAATGCACAAGAGCCAACAGTTTGCGCGAGTTAAGGACAGACCACATCGGAATGTACATAATCACAATATTCATTTTCTAACCTGTCTTACGGTAATTGTCAATCAAGCCACAGGCATAAACAGTCGCTCAACTGCAAGGTAAGTTTTACAGTCGGTCACTGCTGCAGCCTGTGAGAGAACGGACAGCACTCCTCTCTTCCTCGGTATTATTTCAAGTCATCACATCTTCATCAACAGACAGGAAAGCCAGCAGTGTTACAGATTCTGTGTCTGAGAGGGGCTTGTGTGTGTGTGTGTGTGTTATTCATGCCTTGCCCTAAGTCAAAGCATCGGCTTGAATATCATTGAATTCCAAGTGTATGTGTCATGTAGGCCTTGCTTGCCTTGCTGTCGGGTAAATGGTGTTGAAATCTTTTTTTCAACAGCGGTGAAGTCCGTAATGTGTCAACACTTGAAAACAAGGCCCGAATGTCTCTGACGATTTTCCCCAATCACATGACACTGGAGTTCTGGGTGGAGGCAAGCAATAGACTGGGAAAAATAGAGTCTGAGCATCTGAAAGAAGATGCTGGCTGGTTCGGTAAGTTAAATGTTGTAGTATTGTATGAGTAAGGTTTGCACAGTGCCGCCATCTTTATGTCTGCTTGTTCTGATCTAGTCTGGTCTAAAACATGTATTCACCTTGGTCCCAATGGTGGCTCTGCTGGGACTCCAGTGTATTAATGCAGTCGTGATGATTGATGATGGCCATCTCGCATGTTCTTGACAGCTTGTTGTGTCTGTTGTTGCAGTGAAAACAAACCCTCCATCAGATGTCAATGTCATCTCAGAGAAGAGTTTTCCCACCTCCCTTCTCATAAACTGGAGTCATCCTATCACTAAAGAATATCTGAGATTAACATATCAAATCAGGTTCTGCCCAAGTGGATCTCAAAGTTGGACTTATGTAAGTATGTTTGTGTCTTGTTCTACCAGTCACAGTCTTTTCTCATAGTGTGCATTTCCATCATAGCAGGAAAAGCAGAGGTGGAACTAAAGATATTAAGGCTGACTGTTCCATTTAGGTGAGCCAGCATGTACAATGTCACGGCCCTGGCACTGAAACACCTAGGCTATATATGGCCAATAATAATGTAATTCTACATATCTGTAAAAGTCTAATCATGATTTTGTTGCATACCTTTTTCATCACAGCTTTCATCAAAACGTATTTAATGAATGAATACAATCAGTTGAACAGAAATTGCATTAAAAACGGAATCATTTGATTAACGGTGATGAACACTTTGCTTAATGCAAATTTGATTCACAAAAATGCTTATTTGACTAAATATTTGCAGTATAATTGCCAGGGTACTAAAATTATAAAGATTTTCATTATATCACTCTGAAACTGTCAGAGGCTATTGAGAGTGAGCATAGGTCACAGTCAGATGGCTAATGAATTCCAGAGGCAGATTGCCATTTGGCCAATAATGTTGGCATTTATTCACAATTCATTCCAATGTGCTGGAAATAAACAGAGCAAATGAATAATGAGGAATTATTCTACACAAATAAGTGAAATGCGTCACATTCTTTATCCTCAAATCATTATTATATTTAACATAATTAAATTATAATTTAAACAAACACTCCAAAGAATCTTTGTTTATTCATTGTCACACTAAAGTTGTTATTTCATGCTAATTATGCAAGATGATGTCATCTAACTTTGTTGTAGTGCAGAGGACAAAATGGGATCATGAACTCATTATTAGTGTGTCAGGTGAACCGATTTACAGTCTAAAACTGGGGACGCTGTGGTTATATGCGTCTGAACCACCAGGCCACCAAGACGCCCCAGTCAAATTACTGTTAACGGTTTTCTTTTGTATTCTTTTTAGCCATGCTAGTGGCGTGGCTCTAGGGATGTTAATGTGGGTCTGATGGTCGGTCGGTCCACCACTTTGGTCCAGACTGAAATATCTCAACAACTTCTGGACTGATTAAGATAACATTCATGGTCCCCAGAGGATAAATCCCCCTGACCTTGGTTATCCCCTGACTTTTCCTCTTGCGCCACCAGCTGATTGACACTTCTGACTTTTACCGAAATATCTCAACAGCTATTGTATTAAACTAAACTAATAACTTTGGTGATCCTTTGACCTTTCATCTAGCGCCACCATCAGGTCAAAATTAAAATTTGTGCAATACCTTGTTTGTGACCTAATACCTGCAACACTAACGACATAACATAATAATAATACATTTTATTTATAGAGCGCTTTTCATGGTACTTAAAGACACTTTACAGTTAAAATGGTCAAAGAAGGCAACACATTAAAAACATTACTAAAACTAAAGCTAAGACACAAACTAAAAGCACACAACATTAATCAGTCATGGAACAAGGATAACAACAGAATTTAGCTCAAAGCACTGCTGTGACTAAGGGTCAGTAGCCTAAAGTCAGCCTCACAGAGCATGGCTGTAGACTCTGTAGACCAGTTCTTCTTCCTCTGTTGGATTTCTGACACAGTAGCTGCTCAAGGTGCGTCAACCAGGACTGACATTTTAAGGGTGATGACTTTAATGTCAGTATTTATTTTTATTTGCATGTCTTTTCTCCTTTAGTCAGGTACATGTTTTTGGTTGTGTGATTGTCTGCTGTTTGTCTTTTCTAATTATTAGTTGACAAAATCAGTAAGATGTGTTTAATGTCCTTTAGGTACCTCTTGTGGACACCGGCAAGGACATACAGTCCTTCAGACTACAGAACCTTAAGCCAGACACAGTTTATGTGACTCAGGTGTGCTGCAAAAATGTGAGAGAGGGCCACGGTTACTGGAGCAACTGGAGTAAGAACGCTACCAAGAGAACACCAGAGGACCGTGAGTTTTATGGCTGCCACTTCAGACTACTTTCACTAAGTAAAAAGTATCTGACCACCAAATACGACATGGTGTTCAAAGACAATTGAAGGACTTATTAATCTGTCATACCTGATGGAGGCAATATGAGTCCTAAGTCCTTGAGACCTTCCTTGCACTCAGTCAGTACTTAAAGCACTGACATCAAATTAAGCTGGCAGCATCTAAAGAAAATTTGCATTGTTCAAATAAAGCACCACATTTAGCTTGACTGCCACAGCGCGTGCAGCCTCATTGATCACCCCCCAGTGCAACGCTAAAAATATTTCAAATGCAAATTTACAGTGGTGAAAAGAGTTGCTGAACCGGTGAATCTGCCCACTTAAATGTTGAGTTGTAGATTTATAGACTTATTAGATGTGATGTGATGATTTTCCTTTTGTTCTTGTGGTTGACTAAAAGATTTAGTTTCCTTTCCTTTTTCTTTGGCCTAGGACCAACAAGTAAACCGGACTTATGGAAAATTATTACCGAGGGTGACCGCATAAATGAACGACGAGTGCATTTGATTTGTAAGGTAAATACCAACATCACATTCAGTTTAACACAAAACACTATTACACTTAATAATACTAATATTACTGTTTGCATTGGAAAACATAAAACACCAAAAAGAATAAATCATTCTTGCTTGGAAAGTGTGTAGAATCTCACGTTTTATCAACTGCTTGTTGAAAAAGATTTGCCACTGTCTTCAATAAAAGTCACATCACACTCTATGAATTCACTAAAGCAGAAGATGTTTGATAATGTACTTACAGTATTTCACAAATTTTCACAACTGAGTTTGAAAGTGCAAAACAGCTCTTAACTCTAAAGATGCTGCACTGAGATCATATCCACTTTACTGTCAGTAAGTCATGGTTTTCTGTTTTCAATCACGCAACGCTAGAGACAAACCATCACACAGGTATGATCTCAGGTGTACTCGGCCACAGTAGTACGTTGTCCTGTCTGCAGTGACATTCTACATCGTAGGCTACGCATGGACCATACATACCATATACGTTATCTATAGCTATAGATATCTCACCACGATACATGGCACATGTATGCAGATTCAAGTAAATTAATCAAATAGATTTTCAATGCAATCAACTGCTTTGGTCTGAGGTAATGCTGTTGTGCATTACATTGCCAGCCCTGCTGTATATAATTGTAGTTGGGAATCATTGGTTAATTTGTTGTATGTTTGTTTCATGTATACACTGAAATCACAGAATGTTCAGTCATGAAAATTGGTTTGAAGTCATTAAAAAGTCATAGAAATCCTTTGAACCCTGAGTAGGACCTGATTAGACTGGAAGCAGGGGGAAACTAGGCTTTGCTTGATCCATCACAAGTGGGAAAATAACCCACACACCGATACCACTTTTTTTTTTTCTTTTTTTTTTTTAAATAAATGCTAAAAAGTTACCCATACATCCAGGAACCACCTGGTTTTGGTCAGTTGTTACACTGCATACAGTAGATCTATGATGACAGGACTTTGGAGATGCATGTACAGTCAAAAAATAACTCCAATATGTATTAACAGCTGTTGACACTACAGTGCCCTGTTTTCTTTTCCTGCACATGTTAAATACACAAGATACAAAGTGCAGATCAGACAGCTTCGGAATTGTTGGAAGGTGTTTGTTCTCAGCTTTGAGGAAACTAAGCTTGGAGTCTCCCCCTGCTTCCGTCTCTGTACTGGGGACACAGAAACGATACTGATATTGATTTCCTCAGCTCAGAGTAAGATTCAGAGTAAGACGGTAAACAAACCTGTCTCCCAAAGCAGGGGAAGGCTGTCATTGAATCTTTTTATTAAACAATTTCCAGGAAGAGTCTAAAGCCAACAATAAATTCTCTTAATAAATGTATACAGTCTCCATTATTGTCCAACATCTATTAAAACACATGCTTTGCATGTGGTGGCATAGTCCTTTAATGAGGGTGCCTGAGCTACTGAGATCAGAAATGCAGTCGTTTCAGCATAAACTCTGCTCGCTGTGTTGATTGAATGTTTGGCATTTGGAGGACAATGGAGTTGTGTGGAACGAAGGAATGAGCAATTTCAGATTGTGGCTAAGGCCAGCCTTATCCTCTAAAGTAGCTTTATCATCGTTAAAATGGATGAACACACAGCACACAATGGCACAAAATGGATGGTAACCAAAACAATGTTAAAATGTATCCAAATGGTGTCTTCAGTCCAGGTAGATGTTTTTCCGTGCAACACTTGTACTTCTTGAGTTGATGCTGAAAGGTAACATACAGTATGTGACTTTGCCCTGCCAGGATCCTGTGTTTGCCAACGGGAGGATAATAAGATTCGACATAAAGATTCGGGACCAAAAGGATAAAGTCAAGAATGGAAGTTGGGTGTCGGAGAGTATCCTAGTCAACAGGTCAGAGGCAGACAGCAGCTCTAGCCAGCAGAAGATCACTGACCTTAAAACGATTGACCTGCCTGACGACAAATCGGTTGAAGTGTTGGTCACCGCCAGCAATTCTGTAGGGACATCTCCTGCAGCATCGTTAGTCATCTCTGAAAAAGCACATGGTAGGTGTTCTTTTTTAAGGATTTTTAGGGTATTTCATGCCTTTACTATCAAGTACACAGTAGAAACAGATGACAGGAAATGAGAGGAGAGAGAGAGAGAGATGGAGAATGACGTGCAATAAAGGCCCCCGACTGATCATGAGCCGAGGATGTTGCGGTTCATGGTTGTAGCCTTAATCCCTAGGTTATCAGAGCGCCCCCAACTATGTAATTCAGTCGACATGCACATCCAAATGTCAAGTCAAGTCAATTTTATTTATAGCGCCAAATCACAACAAAAGTTATCCAACAATTCCCACCATGAGCAAGCACTTGGCGACAGCGGCAAGGAAAAACTTCCTTTTAAGAGGCAGATACCTCGAGCAGAGCCGGGCTCTAGGTGGGTGGCCATCTGCCTTGACCGGTTTGGTTAAGAGAGATAGATGTCATGCGTGATACAGTCTGATATGCTGCTGCACCTCACATGGCTGCTGGTTTTTCAGACTTAATGAGCTGATTGACAAAGCCTACCACAACATATAGACACATGCTGTTGCACAGCAGAGCTAACCATTGTGTTGTGAATGCTCCCTTCGGACCGCAGGCCTCGTCACTGCCAACTCCACTGATAACTTGGGGAGGGCTGCAAGCAGATGTACGCACACAATTTTTACAGATAAAAATGCTAATGCAAAGCAGTCACCAGAGCCCAGCTGAGCTGCTGATGTTGTTCACTGTTGTTGTTCAACCAAGTTTGAAACCCTAAGGACGCGAGTTGGAAGTTGGTGTACTCTGTATCAAAAAAGGGGAACATTTCTGCTGTGAGAAAGGTTAAAGGATCATACCAGTGTTCATGTTGTGGCCTGTTTAGCACAACGTTTTAGAATCCTCCCATGTGTTTGGCAGCCACTAGTTTCCAAGCTGTATTAAATTAGTAAGTTTTAACCCACCACAATTGCATCATGCCTGACATCTTTGACTCATCTAAATGGGAGATAACATTCTCAGTAAATCAACTCCAGTCTAAATCAAGTCTGGGTGGGTGAGAAATGACTGAAGAAGAAACTGAAACTTAAAGAAACAATGAGAAGACTTTAAGCAGCATTCCATCCAAAATGTCATATCAAGTGTATTTATGTGTGTGTGTCTGTATGTGTTACAGGGTTTCCCCCAGTGGAAGACCTGAGGGTGTGGCCCCATGGGGGCCAGCTGTGGCTGGAATGGAAAGCCCCCAAAAAGGCAGCTGTGTCAGAGTATGTGGTGGAGTGGGTCAGTGGTGATCAGACAGACTGGCAGAGGGAAAACAAAAACACCAGACGCACTGCCATTAAAGGTAATCTCTTCCTTCGAAAGAATTAGCGAACCAAAGTATCTGAGTGGAGTTCAACATGCAATTGAAGGGATATTTCCCTTCTGTGAACCACTTACCCCCTGTACATGTGCAAAGTGGTTATAAAAAGTAGTTTGATCTAGGGCTGCAACTAACGATTATTTTCATTATCAATTTATGTGTCGACCATTTTCTGGATTAATCGATTAGTTGTTTGGTCCATTAAATGTTAGAAAATGGTGAAAAATGTTGATCACTGTTTCCCAAAGCCCGAGGTGACGTCCTCAAATGTCTTGTTTTGTTGTCTCGTTGACAACCCAAAGATATTCAGTTTACTGTCACATGAATTTAATTTAATAGCTGACAAGTAATCGATTAATCGACTAATCATTGCAGCTCTACTCCACAGTGTGACTGTGACCTGCGAATGTGCCCAACAGGATGAACAAACTTAACCGCCACAATGTTAAATGGTTAAATGTTCATCGGATGTGTGTAACAGTTAAGGCTCATTTCATGGATTCACATCTCACTAATGAAATTAAAATGTATGTTGTTGCTTAAGTAATACATTTTAGATTTCCTGTACTCATCATAACAGATTGTTACAATCTTGTTANGAAATCAGAATTTGGACACTTTTTCTTAAAAAATGACTCAAAACGATTAATCGATTATCAAAATAGTTGGCGATTAATTTAATAGTTGACAACTAATCGATTAATCGATTAATCGTTGCAGCTCTAGTTTGATCCATCATGGAGAGCAGACTGTGGTCAGCTTGGATGTACAGAGTTACGATAGATTCCAATAATAACAAGTTGTCATGGGTTTCAGTCCGAACACTCAGAAACGTGTTGAGCGTGATCCATCCGTACTCACAATATGTTCCAAACACTCACCAAAACATGGCTGAACACCCTGCTTTTGTCTCAGTCCTCATGCTTCCTGTTCAACAGGACATGGCTGAGTGTCACATCACATACTGTAAGTAGTACTCAGTAATAACTAGCTGCCTTGGATCAAGTGTTTTTCTGGAGGGAATAACTGTAGCAGGTACCTCATCAGAAAACACCAGTGACCAAGTAATGACTGACCTCTGATACATTAGATCTGTCTGGAGATGCGAACTTGATTCCATTGTAACATGTACATTCTTCTACCAGGCTGTTATACCAGTGTTGTGTTGCCTTCTAATCCAACAACACATTAAAAATGAGTTCAACAAATAAAAACAAAACAAAAAGTAAGAAATGAGAGGGCAGCAGCACAAATGGCAAAGCTGCATAAGCAAGTGCTCAGATGTTACTT
>NTHP01000067.1:1611629-1654852 GCA_003416845.1 Oplegnathus fasciatus | reverse complement strand
CTGCCAGATGCTGAGTGACCCCACATGAATGTACACACTCAACAGGAAGCTCATGAAAGTGCAGCAAATACAACTACTACACACTTTAACACCTGTAATATATGATGTAATGGGAGCACTTACACTACCTGCTGTTTAAGGCACAACAGTTAAAAATAAGCATGGTGTGTGTGTGTGTGTGTGTGTGTGTGTGTGTGTGTGTGTGTGTGTGTGTTCACAGTGAGTCCAGCCGGATATGTGTTGGTGTGATGTTGTGTGTGTACTGTACAGAGAACAGGAAACATGGTGTGGGTTTGTAGTGTGTATTGTGTTTGTGTGTATGATCAGTAGAGACTGTTTCTGTCTTCCTTCTACTTCAGCCCTGCAGGCGGTGCCCTGGGCGGTCCAACCCCTGCCCAACCACACACACACACACACACACACACACACACACACACACACACACACACACACCNTCTTCTTTCTGCAGGGTCAGGATTATAGCTGCCAGACTGGCAGCCATCACTCATGTCTGTTTGTGTGTGTGTGTGTGTGTGTGTGTGTGTGTGTGTGTGTGTGTGTGTGTGTGTGTGTGTGTGTGATATGGTACGACGCACCCTAGTGGTAATGTGGTTAACTGCAGCTCAGAGGACTGCACTGGTGTGGATGCAACTTTTAGCTTCTGAAGTACAAATCATGGGCACTTTGTTTTGCTGCACATTTTCAAAGGCAGGTTCTGTACAGTATGAAAATCAATCAACAGACTATTGTTATAACATCAAGTCTGCATTTATTTTCATCATGCTAAGGTATTAGAAGAGTCTGCTCTGTATTACTTTGTAATAATAGTGTAACTCGACTAATTCAGACGACAAGTTTCAAAGTCATGCTCATAGCGAGAAAAGTTTCTTGTCCTAACAGGAGTCTGAGCAAATATGCTTTTGTCATGATGGCAGCAATACGCTGCTGTAGGGGGCAGCCCACTGTGAAAAGTTCAGCTGTTCTACATGAAAGGGCAAACTACAAACATATAACAGCCACCTGATGAGTCATGTGTCATACTCAAAAGCTAGATTTGGGTCACTTTACTCTCACTTTTACGTACGCTCAACTAACTTTTTTATTTAACTCTTGCTCTCAATGTCAAATCCAGGCAACCTTGAGAAGTTTGTTTGCTACAGTGTATCTGTGTATCCAATATACTCTGGAAGGACTGGGAGGCCAGCAAGTAGAGAAGCCTTTCTGGAGCAAGGAGGTAAGATAACATACTCATCAGTGACACATTGTAGTAAGTATTATGAATATTAAAAGGATTATAAAAAATATAATTTGCAGACACAAACATTCACTTTCTTGTAGTGGTCCTGATACATGGAAACATGAAATCTGACCAGTTCCATTGAAAATGTCACAAACTCAAAGATACTCCATTTACAGTAATATGAGACAGAGAAAATCAGCATATTTTCACATGTTTGAAGCCGGTAACTGTAGAGTCAAAGATTTGAATTCCTAAATGAAAAAGGAATCAAAGAAGTGCAGTGAAATACCATACACACTGTTACATGTATTTCACACGTTTGCCTTTTGTCTTTAATAACTGAATGAAGTGTTTTTCATTGTGACATGAATTTTCCATGCCACATTAACACTGCCTACAAAGCACCGTCATCAGCTCTCCTGAAGAGGTGCAAGAAAAACAGTCAACTAGTTGTTCAGTGTCCTGCGCTACAGACTGCACTGTATTTTTAGTTGATGAATGGATCCAAAGCAGGGCTTCCTCGCTAGCTGCTAACAGAGAGCAGAGGGGTGGTTTTACTGTGGGACACTGCTTGACTGAGCAGAGACGTTCCAACACCAGCAAGCAGAGCAAGTTTAACAACGGCCAACATCTCTTTCATAGTCAGGCAACTCATGATGGACAGCTGTTCAAATCTGTCAGCAACATTGATCATATCAGCCGATAGTCACTGGCTGAAAATGAGAGGCTGGACAATAATAACCTCCTCATTTCCACTGACTGTTGTTGTTATTATGCAATCATTATAAATCTTTTGAAATTATTGATTAGGTTTTGATAGACTAATTGATTATATGGCAAACAGTCCCACCGGAGACGTTATTACAAATCATCAGTATTTGAGTTGAGACAAGCCACAGTTGTGTGATTAGCATACCTGATGCTACTGTTGTGTTCGCAGTTCCGTTGGAGGGCCCTGCTGTTAGACTGGATGGCGATCCAGGACGTAACGAGGCAAAGCTGGTGTGGAACGAGATTCCCAAACACAGCCAGCGAGGCTTCATCACCAAGTACACGATACACTATGCAAGTGGGACTAAAGTACATGGTATGTACCTGTGGCATTCAGACTGCAGGAATGCTTTCCCCGACAGCATCCCAGCTGCCAGTCCTATTTGCTGATTTCTGCTTTGCTCATTTGCAGAAGAAACAGTGTCAGCTAACACCACCTCGTACACTCTGAAGCCATTGTCAGGCAACACCAAGTATGACACTTGGATCTCAGTTTCAACTATCCGAGGCTCAGCCAAAGGCTTCAATCACACATTCACCACTCCGAAATATGGTGAGTGTAACTTTTCCTACACGATGAACTGGTCAGGCTGTTTCAAACCTGTTCAGACAGATATTTGATTGTGAAACAGCGTAATGAAACACACACAGCCACAGTCAGTTTGGACTCAGCGTACTGATACTGCATATTGATACCTACGACATTGCCTGGTTGGTAAAATAAAAAAAAAAACCCATTTCGGAATAAATCAAGTTTTGGGGAAGAGGTTATAATATTGTGAGGAAACAAAAGCTGTAATATTTTTGAGAATCAAGTCATAATGTTGTGAGTTTTAAAGGAAATTGTAATTTTTTGTAGATTGGGTTGGAATTGTTGGAATTTGCTTAAACAGGATGTGTCAAAGTGAGGGTGTTGTGAGGTTATATGAAGCTATAGTTCAGTTCAGCAGCAGACAGCACTTTGTTCCCTTCCAGACAGGCACAGAACTTCCATCAGTTGTCTTTGTAAATACCCCACTAACTTGAAAAGCATTCCACCTGTATGTTTGCTTTAACCACCAGTTTAATGCAGAGCAAGGGGAAAAATGACCATGTACTTAATATGTTACCTACTGTTCCTTTAAGAAATTAAGCAGCAGGTGAATGCCTGGTTTCATATGGTCTTTGATGAGGGGTGCAAGCAGCTGTATTTATTGTCATGCATTATGGCGACTAAACAACAGCGAATGAAGTTTGTGAATGTTATCTTCTATAAATATCGTCCGTGTTTCCCTCAGAAAAAGGAGAGATCGAGGGCATCGTGGTAGGAGTGAGCCTTGGTTTCCTGTTCGTGGTTCTTCTGACCATGCTGCTCTGTGTCTACAAAAAAGATGTGTAAGTTACACTTCAACACATAAACATGCTGTTGCTCCCAGAGCAGGGTTTGAAGCTGGCTGTACAGTTCACTGTGACGACAGGCTTTACAACTCGCTTCTGACACTTTGGCCATCAGACGTGGTCGTATGCACTAAACCACAGGACAGTCCACAGTGGTGAATAGTTGCTCAGATACATTGTCTCTCTTACCTCTCTTACAGGATCAAGAAGAATTTTTGGCCTCAGATTCCTAACCCTGGAGAGAGCACCATTGGAACCTGGTCTCCTGATTATCCTTTGAAAGTAAGGACTTCTTTTGCACTGACACACTTGAGGGTGACAACATGTACAATATTTAATATACTGCATATCAATATACTATAACAGTATAACCAGTAGAGGGTTTGCTCGCATAAAGCACATTTGTCGAGCTCCAGCCTGCTTTTCGTGACTGCAGCTGACCCAGTCACACTGGGACTGATATGATGCATACCATCAGTTTAAAGCTTTGGAAAGAATCAACTCCACTGTTACGTACTGATTAGAGGTGCAACGGTACACAAGATTCACGGTACAGCAGGGAAAACAAAAAATAATAATGTAGAAAATAACAATTTGGTCATTTATTTTGGAAAATATTTACATTCAGCAGCGGCTCATTGGCCGTAATTCTTACTGTAACTGTTAAAGCACTCAAATGCTGGCATATTGTCAATAAGAACAAATAAATAAGACAGATGTCAGTGATGCTCCCATACAGTGGATCTAAATGTCACAGGAGGATCTTCCAGCCCTGCTCTCTCATTTGTGTTTAACATTCGGAGGCAGCAGCGCTACATGAGCTTCACTAACCTGCTAAACCGAAGAGCACGCTACAACTGGTGCGCTGCCAACACTTTGTGGGTAAAACTTGCACTCTACAATTTCACTTCCTCCGTGCGAGTAGTGACATAAATAGACTCTTTTGACAGTAACTGTTTGGGTCGCAGGACGCACCGAACCGAGGAAGTCACATACTGAACGGAATGTCCTGTACAGAACGGTTCGGGACGAAGACACGTACCGTTACTCCCCTAGTTCTGATACTCACTGGTCAATTTTTAGAGCCCCTTCCTTTACAAAAAAATCGAAGTGCTAATAAAAGACATTGCCCTCCAGTTTCACAATGATAAACTGACAACCAATCATACCTAATCTACCTTATTAGGACTTTCTTACTGTTTTTTTTTAATGAAATGAGGCACGTCTTTACGGCACTGTTCCTTCCTTTACCCAGCTTAATACTACTTGCACTTTATGGTCTTTGTGTCTGTATCTGTTATTTTGTCTAAACACTCAGTGTCCAGTTTATTATGTCCTTCATCAAGGTTCTGATGTTGAGTTTGTGTTGAAACAGTTTCAGCTGTGTTGATTCCACCCTCAGATCATTGTCAACAGGTGTCAAACCTTTTAAATCAATGAGTTCAGACTATGTTTGAAGTCCCGATAGAAATATTATCGGCATATTACTGAAATATTAGACGAAGTGAACTAGTGCTGGTGTTTAGGTTTCAGTGTCTGTCCTTCTGTCAGCAGCTGGAGGTAAATATTAGTCTGTCTGCAGGCTGGTGGATGTAATTAAACTTGAACTTGTCCTCCTCTACAGGAAGAGACACCAAAGGAGAACTGTCTGTCTGGCATCAGTGTGCTTGATGTGGATGTGTGTGATGGAAAGTGTGTGTTTGAGGAGGACAAGGCCAGTCTGCCTTTGAAGAAGGACAAGTATCTGTCTGAGGAGCACAGCAGCGGCATCGGTGGCTCCTCCTGCATGTCCTCACCTCGCCAGAGCGTGTCCGACAGCGACGAGGGCGGCGACATGGCCGACACCACAGCCAGCACCGTTCAGTACTCCTCAGTGGTGGCCTCCAGTGGTTACAAAGGTCAGACCCCGAGCTCCCAACCCCAGCAGGCTATTTTCTCGCGGTCTGAGTCCACGCAGCCCCTGCTGGACTCTGAGGAGAACCCAGACATGCTGCTGCAGGAGGGCAGCAGACAGTCTCAGCGTTTCCCCCGACAGCCCTGCTTCACACAAAGCGCAAGGATCGAAGACAGCGCCAACCAGCTGGAGATAGAGCAGCAGGAGGTGCTGGAGCCTCTGGACTTCTGTCCCCTGGAAGAGGACTCGGAGCAGACGACACCTACAGACGGCCAGGCAGCTGACTGGCTGCCAGCTGCACCGGACTCCAGCTACATGCCTCAGCTGGGTGGCTATAGGCCCCAGTAAGAACACAGACAGACCTAGAGGTGTCACCTATGTCAATGCTTCTGTGCCTTTCTTAATGTCAAATATTCATTTCAATTCTTTGAAGCACTGACAAAGACTGTGCCACTGTGTCATCCTGAACTGTTTATACGTGGCTGAGTGCTCTGTAAAGTGCAATGTGACTTAGAGCTTGTAGCAGTAGCTTTGCTAGCTTTGCACTCAAATGGGAAAAATGACACAGCCATATCTTTATAGTAGAATAATGCCCCAACACACTCAACACATGTATGTGGAGCCACACAGCAAATGTCACATGCTGAATTTCAATATGTGTCCTGAAATTCTGAACATTGCACGAGTGTGGAGCACAGTTTCTGGACTGATGACACGTCCTGGACTTGTGCTTCAATCTCTCACTGTAGCACCCTCTGGTGGAGGGGTTTTACCTCTGCAGGGATGTTCCAGTTTGTTACCATACACACAGTATGTTTCCAGCTTAAGTATATACACTGCACATGAATGTAACCAAGTAACACAAGTTCACACTGACATGTTGCCAGTACACATTCAATAAAACAAGTTTCTTTTAACTGCCTTTTAAAACTGAAAAGAAGGAAATGGACTACAATGGCTTTCAGTGTTCCTACAGTACCCAGAGTTCAACCCTCTCACCTCAGCCAGTTACCTCTTCATCTCTTCTCATTACAATCTTGAATGTATTGTCATCATAAAGAGCTGTGGCCCTGTGCTCGCCACTCTTAATAATGCAGAAGATACCTCTAGGACTCAATATCACTTTCCACTAACAGCACATTAACACGTGTCCAGCTGGTGAAAAATCAACAGATTTCAGATTTTTCCCAACACACAGCTTTTGCGTAATTATTGGGAAGCGGCTTGACAATGTGATTGATAGCTCACTGTGATCTGGGTTTGACTTGCTCTGAATTGTTTGGACTGCAGAGTTCTTCATTTCAAAGACGATGCACAGGACGAATCTGCTTGTTTCTGAGTATAAAACGTCCCTGGGATAAAGTGTCATGTTACATGACGGACGAGGACAATTGCTGACTGAACATAGTGTCATGTATTTCTTTACCTGCTGACACAGGTGAAGGGTTTCTCTGTTTTGGAACGCTGTAAATGACCATCATTATAAAATATGAAATAAATGTTTGAACTAATGTGTTGATGTCAGCCGGCATTATTGTGCCTCAGACTTCTGTAGTTGTCTGAGGATACCAAAGCATATGGGAGTGTTTTTCTGCCAGGAAGAGAAAAAGAACAGATAAATCATCTTTAAAAAGTCAACATTTTGACTTACTAAATTACTACGTCAAAATATTGACTTTTGAGGTAGAATCTAGTGATTAGTATCTCAGAATGTGACTTGTCATGAGCATTTATTTTTATTATGCATAACTTTCCACCATTTTTTTTCCTGGCTTTGGGAGCAGTGAGGAAACTGCAAAAGTGAATACAATTCTAACGACTCCCAAACTGACTGTTGTATGCTGTGTACTGAACAGGTGTAGAAATTGAGATGTAGAAACTAAACATTGTGGTTTTAGGAGCAGGTAGCTTCTCCACTTGGACCAGATATAAGTGTGTCTCTCTTTAAACTGAATCTGGATTTCCAGGTCCAAACATTTGTGTTTCCTCACACACAGGAAAGTTCCCAGATGTAGAATACTGCTCCTCCGATGCGGTGCCTCCGCTGGGTGTCAGGTGTGTTAGTTTGGTAGTTAGGCTTGAAAGAGTGGGAACTTTTGCAGTTTATTACAGAAGTTTTTTTTTATAGTAAAAGGTGTGAATGAAAAATGATACATCGCACATTTGAGGCGACACTCCAAGCCGCCTCAGTTTTCCGTAGTGGCGGTTCCATTGTTGCTGTTGCTCCATTCTGAATGAATTGTTAATTGGCTGTTATAGTGCAGCATATTTGTCACCATTAACAAATAACACCAACTATGGGGGAGAAAGCTTGTTAGCATCGCTGCATTAAAGTGAGATTATGTAACTTTAGCTGAACAGTGTAATTACAGGCACATTGAACGTTCCTTCCTGTCCCAAGATTCCAGAGTCAGACAGAAAGAACATCACAGGTGTGAATGATCAAATGAACGATGGCTGCTTCAGTTTGACGGTCCCGGTGTTGTTCATGCTGGTCAGGGTTTACTGGGACACTTGAACAGAGCCGACATGAATGTTCTGAGTACCACTAGTCAAACGGCCTACGCTGGGCCACAACGTGTGTCTGGTGCGACACGCTCAAATGACTTCTTGTTTAGTTTTGTGCCGTCGTCTGTGGCGTGCTGAGTCAAGAGTGTAGCAGTTGTGCAGTAATGTTCATTATACAGTAATATCTGTTGCAGATTTAGCTAACGTTAGCCACCAGCTGCCGGTCATACCAGACCAAGTAAGGCTGTAGCAGCAGAACCTTGGAGTCTGCTGAGCAACCGTGTGTTTCATTGTTCATCAGTTCAACTTTCATTTGTAATATTAAAGAATCATTTTGTTTCTTCTTTCACAAGTTACATAGTCTTTCTTTAAGGTACCCGTCTCCCTCTCTGGGGACACTCTCTGGACTGGTGTGTGGACATGTTGAAGCTCTGCAGTGTTTTCATCAGCTGATGGCGTCAGTATAGCTGAGGTATTCTTTTATCTTGATTTTCATGGTTAACTTGTCACCACGGTTAGCTCATTGAGGTGTGTTGCTGTATGTATATTCTGAATGCAAAGCTGTGTATCCCTCAGTAAAGGTTGGACCTACACACCACTGCAGACAGTATCAAGTTCACATCAGACATGTCTTTTGGGATATGACTTGCTGTCTCCCAGTTCAGGGGCCAGATGCTTTGGGAGGAGTCTTTGACTGAACCTGACACGTGACAACATGTGAAGTTCCAAGGTCATCATCCCTCAAATGGTAAACGGAGTGGTAAACCTGGGCATGCTCCATGATACCCAGGTTTACAGCAAGACTTCTGTTTGACTTGAACACACGACGGTACTGTGTTAATGGTAAACGCAGTTCATTCCTGACCTTTAACAAACTGTATGTGCAACAGAATAATGGCAGCTCGGCAGCTTCACGTGTTTCTTCCACTGAGCATCGTCACATTGATTCACTGGGGTCCTACTGACCACCTGTTTGTGCTCATTTAAACACAAATTCATTTAGGAATTCACACCGTGTAGATCCTGACACAGGGCCCCTACAAGACTGCAGCACTATTTCAGTGATGTGCTGATGGTCCATTTCTCACCAACCAGCTGACAGTAGATATGGAGCTTTGGGGGCAATCAGCGAGTGATGAACACCTGGAGGTAAATACCTGGTGACTACCCCAGTGCACCTTGAAACAACTGAGCAGCACTACTGTCAGTGTGAAGTGTGTCTCTTCATTGCTGCAGAACTCACACTTTTTTTGTATTTGATTATTACATCTGAAGTCATCATTATGAGACAATATCTCAGGTACTATCAGCTTTTGTTTTCAGAATCATAAAGGTATCTGAGTTGAATTGTACCGGCTGTCTGAGCTGATGGATGTTGCTGTTTAGCAGCCTGATGCGGCTGAAGTGAGGGTGGAGAGGCTCCACAGTCTCTGTGCAAACCGTGTCTCTTTAACTGAGGTTTTCTCAGGACGGGGAGGGGGGGTGGATGGGTTCATCGGGTTCATGTAGTATTGGACGCCTCCTCCCATTTCAGGTTGGCTGCTTCCCGGCTCCCTCGGTAAAAGGGCTCGCTGTGAGGAACATAGGTGATGGAACAGGCAGGAAGTTTGCAGTGGAAATGGCTAAATAGTCGAGCTTGACCTTTCTTCGGGACACAGAAAGCCGATCAGCTGATGACTCCATTTTTAGGTCATTGGAGGCTCCTCGCGAACTTGTCTGTAGCTGCAGCCAGTTGCATGAATAAGCCCGCTTTCTGCGCCTGTTAGTCGCCCACTGGGATGGGGGAGTCGCTTTGTCCTGTGCTGTCTAGTGGTGGAATATAAATCATGATGGCTGATGGATGTTGCAGAGGGATGGAAAGAGGCAGGGGTAAGATTGCATCAGACTCTCTACCGAGACCCACATATCCTCAGCAGTATGTCCAGACCGGATCGCAGCAGCAGGGCAATGACATCCAGGAGTTAGCGTCCAAACGCGTCGACATCCAGAAGAAACGCTTCTATCTGGATGTGAAGCAGAGCGTCCGCGGACGCTTCCTGAAGATAGCCGAGGTGTGGATCGGCAGAGGCCGGCACGATAACATCAGGAAGAGCAAGCTGACGCTGTCGATGTCCATGGCCCCCGCTCTGCGCTACTGCCTGGGAGACTTCATAGATTATTATGCCCGTATCGGACTGCGGGGGGGCCTGGCGCCTCCGCAGCTCGAGGAGCACAGCAACAACGGCCAGGGCCGCGCGCACGACTCCCGCAGAAGAGCGCAGGACCAGCACGCGGTGCTGTCTCCCACCGGCTCTGCGGTGTCCGACGACCATGCCCACCGCGTCCTCAAGAGCGAATTCATTGAGAGAGACAACAGGAAGTACTTCCTGGACCTGAAGGAGAACCAGAGAGGCAGGTTCCTCCGCATACGGCAGACCGTCAGCAAAGGACACGGCACGATGGGCTACTACGGCCAGGGCATCGAGCAGACCATCGTCCTGCCCGCTCAGGGGCTCATCGAGTTCAGAGACGCGCTGTCACAGCTGATCGAAGACTACGGCGACGAGGACAGCGACGACCGCGGCCGAACCGGGTCCCGGAATCACGACGACAGCCCCGAACTTCCAGAGGCTGCGTCTTTCCGGGTGGACAACAAGAGGTTTTACTTTGACGTCGGTTCTAACCGGTACGGTATCTTTTTAAAAATCAGCGAAGTGCGGCAGCCCTACAGAAACACCATCACAGTCCCCCTGAAAGCCTGGGCGAGATTCGGGGAGAATTTCATCCGGTACGAGGAGGAGATGCGACGAATCTTCTCGTGTCACAAAGAGAAGAGGACAGACGCTCGGCAGGACAGCGAGGAGCAGGAGGACTGACCCCGGCAGGAGGCGGTCTGCATGTGTTCTAGGGATCCCCTCCATGCTGTGCTGTATGCGTCCACGTTACCTGGCTCCTCTGCCAAGGCTCGTTCATCCAGAGCCCGATGCCACTCATCCGACCCGTTTCCCCTCAGTGCTGTAACGCAGTGGAGCCTCTTAGCCAGGCCAGCCAGCATCGTTTAATTAGGAGCGGCACTGAAAGGTGACACTAGTGCTATTAGGAAACTACTTTATTACTTTGCCCCCAGAGCATATCGTCCAAAATGAAGCTAGAATGAACTTTAACTGTTTAGTTCTTGGGAAAAGTGCAAATTAAGAGAAAAATGTAACATTTGAGTCATTTCAACTAAACAGGTACAGAAGAGCTCCCAAGTGGATCTGCTTGTTTGGGGCCCCTGCTGGCCTTTGAGCCCCAAGCAGGAAGTTACTGTAAGTGCAACACACACCGGCTGCAGCACACACTGCAGAGATAGAAAAAGTAGTCCGGGATGTGCTGAGCAAATGTGATAATTGATAATAATTAATAATAATAATACTGCAGCACACACACACACACACACACACACACACACATACACAGTAGATGTTGCCATGTAGAGGTTAGGCTTTCACATCAACAATAACTCTGTGGCAAAAAAAATGAATGTGGGCTTCCTCATTCATTTCAATGACAACCTTTCCTGCAGTGCAGTGCTGCTGGCAGATCAAACACGTGCAGGTGAGCGGAGCAGGTAGAGCGCTCTGCGGTGTGTCACACGTAGCAACGTGCTGCATCGGGGTGACGGGAAGAAATGAAAGGTCCGGTCCAGTCCAGGACAGAAAGTGCCCCGCGGTGGCCTTCGGACTGGACTTGATCTTTCATTACCTTTGGCAGCACACCAACACAGCCACGTGCCACTCACTGTTCTGCCAGAGCGCTATTGTCCGTAGGAAAGCAGCAAACCGTTTACAATGGCTAACAAAGTTTGCAAAGGAGGCTAAACTAGCCAGTGCAGTACATCTGTCCAACACAGGCACTGTCTGTCATGTTTAGCTTTGTGTTTCATTGAGCTGAGTCACATTCAGATGATAATATTTCATGTTACTTGCTTTGAAGCCTCAAACACTTGAAAACGAATTGAGTGGTGGCTTTTTGCTGCTGGAATAGATCCCTGTATGAAAAGATGTCTCTTCTCACCATCCAGTCAGCACAGAGAAGAGGAAAGAAAAGATGTATGTAGATGTCATTCTTCTGACAGAGAGCTTACATTGTTTGTCCTATATTGCTATTGTAGCCTAACAGCTCAGATCGACACCTCACGTGCTGAAGGAAAGGTATTTTACACGCGTTCTGCTGAGAGATGAGCACGTACAGCTTGTCTTCGCCGGCCGCACAGCGACAGCAGAGCTCACAGAGCTGTACGCAGTCATGAAGCGTAAAAACACGCCCCTGGTCTCAGTCCTGCCGGTGTAGACGGCTGGCCTGTTAAATGGAAGTGTATCAGTGTGTCAGAGGAACTTCAGACAGATGATTGAAACGTGCAGCTGAAACGAGGCGTGAAACTCAGAGAAGACCTGAGCCGGCTCTGCACTGAAACCTGGAGCAACATGCCTCCATTGGCTCACTGGTCGTCGCCACTTTTTAACACTTCCTCCCACAACTGTGGAGGAGACCTGTGGTGGCCAAACCTTCTGGCTTGTGACCACTTAGAGCAAAACAGCGCCTACGAGGTGTGAACAGTTCGCCAAAGAGGAATTTCGAGGAGGTGAAGTGTTCAGTAAAAAGCAAAAATTAGAGCCAAGTGTGAGAAAATGAGTTCCAGAAATACAGTTTTTCTGCTTTTCTATCCTGTCAATCATCTGGTGGGTCCCGGCCTCCAGGTTGTGAGCCACTGGTGCAGACAGTCCCAGTGCCGGTTGTATAGTGATGCCTTTAAAACTCTGAGAATTGTATTTGATATTATTTTACTACATGCCCTGCAGACCTTTACACGCTGATAACATTTGAGATGTTTTCTCATGTCATATATCAGACCAATAACTCCACAACCTCCAGCTCAGTGTGTGGGGGGAAAATGATTGATTTTGAAATATTTGGTGCTCTGGAAATGTGTTCTCATATTTCTGTTTGTCGTATAAAGTTGTTGACACCATGGAGGACAGCTCAGATCTGCAGGTGTCTGTGTGCAACGCGACGTAAACACTTGAAGGTAGAAAGCGGACATGTTACCTTGATGTCAGTGAACGCCTCGGTGCTCGCTGCTGCTGGGTAGATGAATGAGTATTAGCACAGAAAGGGCTCAACATCCAGCTCAAACAGGCCTTGTACCGATGTGCTCCTTTCTGCAGAACACTGTATTTTACCTTTCGCTACTATCCACTGATGAGGAAGAGATGAAGTTGTCTATGTCTTACTTGTGTGTTATTTTTGGCCCTAAAAGTCCATGAAGTGCTGCTTCTCCATTAGAGCTTGATTGGCAGTGTGCTGTACACTGTGTATACTGTATGAGACCTGCATGAGGGACGAGCTGCTCGCTGGTGACAAAGAGCCCGATTCAGACTTTGACTTGAGCGCCGTACGACTACAGGTGCTCTGCTGATTCAACGTCCTCTGTGAGATCACAAAACAAGACACCACACACATCCAAAATTACAATTAAATAATAACTAAAAAAAACGATTAAATAATTAAAAGCAAAAATCCCATGCCAACGTGCCATGCAGTTGGTTTATCTGTGGTCATTTGATGGAAATACAGTATTATAAATACAGTATTGAGATAATAGCCGGTGGTGTGGCCCCCACAAACAAAGGCAGGGTTGAAAAACACTGAGGACGGACTTACCTGAACTAGAACGGCCCGCATGGTTAATTCAGTATAATGTACATTTCCATGCATACGCTCCCTCAGTACAGCAGTCATGTCATCCTCACCACTCTTAACACAAATACTCTCTGCTAATTCACTCCAGTCGCTTCTACTTTGCTGTTCTGTTGTGAACTGTCTCTCTAACACTTCCTGCACGCTTCTCATTGTGAATGAAAACAGTATTTCTGTTGCAAAAGAGACACTTAAGAGCAGCAGAGCGGTGAGTCCAACACAACTCTACACTCCACTCAGCTTATCAAGACCACAGGTAAACACGGAGGAGGAGCTGAGTCTGCGTTAACAGCAAATTAAAAGGAGCAGATTGGCTACAATATGGTACCATATTCTGATAAAAAGAGGAAATTAGTAATGAAGGCATGTTTCACTTCCAGTTCTCTGCAGCTGGGATAAATAAAGATACAATACATATATATATAAAATACACTTCCTGACAGGCTAAAGTGCAACAACAGCTGATGGGGGATGCGTGGGGGATGTTGGGATGGACGTGTGTTGTCTTTTAAGCTATTCTGTGAGAAGTCCGGTTGCCCAGCAGATGTTGAGCATCCTGCAGACATGCTGCTGTGGAGAGCTAACATCTCAGACCGCAGTGCTCAGTTCATTTAAAGGGCAGATTCTTCCAAACACTGTTCCTGGTACAGTACAAGTGTGTCATACAGCCATTTAGACATTTCTGCATTTTCAAACCAATGGCCATGGAGAGCACTTGTTTCTGATAGGCTGTATATTGAGACAGTTTAACCACCGTTCTAAATCAGCGTGCAAGGTGTATTAAACTGCAGGTAACCATGGCAACAATAGTGATGTTTCACATGACCTTACCTGTTAAGTCTCCGTGGCTTGATCAGATCACAAATCAACTTTAAAAGATAAAAAGGTTGGAATACAGCTTTTATGATGTGGTTGCAGTGAATCCTGCTGTGTTGTTGCTTCATGTTGTGTAGTTTTTATATTGTGCTTATTGTGCTTCCAGTGTGATGGGATAATACTAAGCTGCAGCACTGACATTCCAATTGAGTCTCCTTGTACTTATATTAGAAATGAAATGAAAGCAACTAATTATTTAAAGGTGTCCCATCATAACGTTTAGTCCAGCAAGTCAAACACACACACACACAAGCGTCTGAGTCGGGCCCTTTGTCTCACTGTAGCTCTACAAGTTTAATGGAGTTGAGCTGTACTGAAATGTTCAGAAAAGTCAGTGTTAAAAGATTCGTACTGGTGGCGGCCAGTTCTTGTGATGCCTTTAGGTGCATGGAAAGCACAGGACTAGTTGGTGTGTTTGTTGTCTGGTGTAGGGCGTGAACCTTAATGATTCAATGAGTTGTCTTATTTTCATATAAATGGCTAAAGTTCTATAAAGCAGTGTAGGAAGTATAATTCAAAGCACAATTTATTTTAAAAATGATGTGGAATTAGAATATATACTCAATTCTTTACATTGATCAGATTCAGATGGCCAGTGGATTTGGCTCGAGAGGCAAATTTCCTCAAAGATGAAATCTTGCCTTGATATTAAGATAAAGACATGATATTTATTCTCCTGGAAGTGGAATGTGATTCCTTAAAAGGCATAATGTCTTCTGTCTTTTGAAGTCCAAATATCACTCCAAAAAGCACTTTAAAGAAAAGCTGCACTTTCGTTCTGCTGCTTTGTAATCAGTTGACGTAGAGGGACCATTTCTATCCACGCCTTTGGTGTAAAGTGACAATCATGGATCCCTGCTTAAAGAATCTGATGAGCTGCAGTTAAACACAACTCCCACCCCTCTTGTGTATATGAATGCAAACGCCATATTAAATAATCATTGTCAGATGCACTGAGACGCTAAAGTCTCACTGATTTTTGTGAAATGAGCACAAAATCTGAAATGCAGATTTCATCCTGTGGACATGAACGATGAACGAATTGTTTGGCAACAGCACAAACTAAGGCTGTCATGTTTTATTTGAAATTCAAACTACCGGTTAAATGTTCAATGTGCAATCATCGATTTGAATTTCAAATTCACAGTTTATTAGCCCAGCAGGCCATGCCTTGTACTGCTCCAATGGGGGACATTCGTGTCTCATCCATGCCCCTGTTGTCGGTAAACTAGGCTTTTGTCGCTGTGCTGAACAGATAATTATGACACCAAACCATGTGAGAAGTAATGTGAGGAATCTTTTTGAATTTGACACCACACCTGGACGGACCAGTGTTTATGTTGCAGCGTAGTTTGACATTAGATTACGTTGGTTACATTTGAATAAATCTGAATGAATTACGTGTTTGTTCTGATTAGTTTGAACTGCCAGAGCACAAACAGGACGTTGTACCTCGCATAAATGCTTTTTCAAAATGACAAACTTTTGTGTCGTACACTATCTAAAGTATCTTCATCTTGGTGAAGGCAAGATCCCTTTGGAATTACATTGTGCTTTGGAGCAGACGTTTCATGTCATGGCTTTGTGCTCATTTCACAGCGAGGTTAGGATGAGAAGAAAACGATCTCAGCAGCTCTACGTCTCTCTTTCTGATTTCGTTCTATATGCTCCTGTCTCTTCTGTAGAATCAAAATTAGTCACCGTGATTTAAAAGAGTAACATATCTAAAATCCCAAACCTAATTAAATAAATAAATAGATAAATAATTTATGGTGCAAATGCTTTGTCTGTATTTATAACAATGTTAGTCTCTTATTTGCATAATAAAACGTGGGCATTTCATATATTCATATTTGTTATGCTTTGTGTTCTCTTTAAAGAGACATACTTTTTGATCCCATTACCAACAATCCTCCATATGACTGCTGAGCTGTTTCTAAAGCAAACCCTCAGAGCTCAACGCTCAGCCCTCAATCAGACGCACAATAACACAACATGGATGATGTGAAATAGGATCAAATGAATTTGGTAACTTTGTGCATTAAAAAGATTGCGTCTAGCAAATCTGTGACGATGGCAGTGTTACTCCCACGTTAGTGGCAAACACTCGACAGGTAGCATCTTCCAGC
The DNA here is from genome assembly GCA_003416845.1 of Oplegnathus fasciatus. Taxonomy (NCBI): domain Eukaryota; kingdom Metazoa; phylum Chordata; class Actinopteri; order Centrarchiformes; family Oplegnathidae; genus Oplegnathus; species Oplegnathus fasciatus. The sequence goes on along the minus strand of NTHP01000067.1, from coordinate 1,638,339 downwards.
CTGCTTTCATATAGAAAACAAAACGTGGAAAACACTGCGAAAATAGCAAAGAGCTGTTTGCAATCAACTGCACAGAATGAATTTTAGATTTCCATTTTACAGACTGCTGAACACTTAAGAGAAGCCACCAGAAAGGGATACTTTCTAAAATGTGAGTCACGCTTTACTAAATGAAACGTATTAAAATCAAAGTACTTTTACAAACCGGTCCTGGAGCAACTGGAACATCCCATCTGTCACAGTTAACAGTGACTTTGGTGTAGTGACGGATTATTAGCGACATTTCAGGTGTGCTCACTTTCAGTCTTATCTCCAAATAAAGTGGTTTAGGTAATCTGGATAATTACACTTTTTTCATTTCCCCTATAATTAGTGCCACATTGCATTGTTCCTTCCAGGAAACTTCCCAGGTAAATAACTCAGAAATGATGGACCTGTTAAATACAGCGTTACCGTTTATTTGCATGGCACACTGACATGATTGGAAACTAAATCAATCTGAAAACTGGTGATCTTGACAGTAATGTAAAGTGTGAATTTGAGTGTCTAACACCCTCACCCTCTGTAGATTCCTCACTGACAGAGAACAGCAGCTGTGGTCAGCTTGACTTCAGTGACAATGTTGGCAAACGAGCATCAAAACTTCTGCTTATTTAAATTCAACTGAATTCAGTCATCTCTAATCGCTCCTGCACTGTATTCAACTTCTCGTCACTCAAGGTCCACTGGCTATGTTTTTCTGGAGCTTTTAACCACATGACACAGTCTTGAGATGACCGGCCCCCAGTACGCTTAGTGAGGCCGTGACATGAAACTGAGATGACCTTTCACGGTCAACTCCGTCCTGTGAGATTAAAGGTAGTGGTTAAACTTAAGCTATAAGATTTCTTTACTTATTTTTAGGCATTTTTGCCTTCATTGGACAGTGACAGTGAAGAGGCAGACAGGAAACGGGGTAGAGAGAGAGGGCTATGACATGCAACAAAGGCCGCCGGCCGGAGCCAAACCGGACGAGCATGCGGCATGCGCTGTAACCATTCGGCTGCCAAGGTGCTCTAAACTAGTTAAGATTTTGTTTCCAAGACCAAGAATGAACTTTAACTTCCGCACTGTCCATCTGTGTGTTCAGTAGTTTCTAGAGACCCATATATTTGCCAAGGCGGGGTTAAATGCATGTGTCAGTGCTTCTCAGAATCACAGGAGCATGTGCTTGTATTCCGCCATATTTTGACCACAGCTGCTCTTCCTCGTCACTCAGGAAAGTACAAACGGTACATACCAACTGGTCAGTCAACAGAGAGCTACAGGAGGAGGGCTACAGGATGTTGGACTTTGATGAACAACTTGATGAAAAGAGATCTGGACTGTTAACTAAGATCTAATGTTTCCAACCCTGACGCCTTAAAGCACCTTTACAATTTGTATCTTTGCTTATTTTGATTCATGTGCTTTGTTTTAGCAAATAGAAATGATAAGACGGTCCACTGGTCAAAACAACAGAAAAGTAGTTCTCGTAGGACTGTTGCTCTAAATTTGGATGGCAAAATAATGGTTTGACAACAGTAAAGAGGTGGGGCTCACCTTGACAAAGTGTATGTGTATATCTGTGGTTGTGCAGGTAGAGTGATGTGAATGTATGCATACTGAAGAAGACGTTCTGGTTTGCTGTTTGGTTTTGCCTTCTGTCCACCATCAGAGTTTTGGAGTGAGAACTGTAGAGACGTACATGTTTGGTAATCATTTCAAAATGAACCGAAGTGAATAATGAAAATGTGAAAAGGTGTATATTTAGATAAATGTAATGTAATACATTGGTGTGTCCTATAGTCCTGTAGCGTAAGACTTAAAAAACAAGGAAGTTTTGTACTCTAGCACTTTCTTTAATGTGTACTGTATTAGTTCATCTTCTACATGTAAAGTACTGTATGAATATTCATTACTTGCCTTGTAACGTTTGAAACGATGCTACGTTTAGAAATGGTAACCAAGAAAATAAAGTTTTTAGAGTGTATGCATGCCAATGGTTGGGTCCCAGTATAATAGGAAAATTATATGAAAAAATGGTGCTATGTTACATTATATAAAGGTGCTTCTATGGACCCCAGCTGAATGCATGCAAAGAGGAACTATCAAAAGAAGAAAAAAAGAGAAAATTGATGTCCCACTGCTGTTCTCAAATAGTGCTGCTTCCCAAAGATGTCGGAAATTCCAACTTTCTATTTGTTCAAATGCAACAGCCCTTCAAGTTAGTACTCTAACTCTGGTGTATGATGCAGAAATGTGACAACATGTCAGCATTATCCTCCAAGCATACGTTTAGTGTTAATTTGTTGGGAAGGACAAAGGAAGTTTGACTGTTGTCCATGCTCTTCCCTGTTGTTTTCTGAGCTCCATCACTGCAACACGTGGAGGTTGTTGTTACTACAACCTGTTAACTGGGAAGTTCCAACTGAAGACTAGAAGTGAAGTACATAGTAGGTGGCAGATACCCTACCTGATCACAAACGGTGAAGTCTAACTGTAAATATCATCATTAGCAGCCTCCACGGCTCTCAGACAAACCAGGATCAGGCTGAGCCGGTTTGTGGCTCTGAGTGAGAATGATCAAACATGGAAATTGGCCATTATCATGTCAACACAAAGCAACAGGATCTCAAGCTGTCGAAGCAGTCGGTCGTGAGGTGGTTCCTATTTTTCAGAAAAGAAAAATGTCTATTTACAGTTACACTGCCTTTGTGACAAAGGTCTAAAAGATCTCTAGACAATCTAATGACATCATTTTGTACTCTTAATTCTTCAGATGTTGATGTGTTGAAATCATTTTTCATGTAGCAGAGTTAAAGGACAGCAAACATCAATATAGTCTTTGAAAGGTCAAAGTTGTTTGAGTTTGGAAAACTTTGTGCTGATTGTTGCTGGAAAAGAATTTGGAAAAAGAAAATGTGTATGTTTATTGGTTGTATTAACCACCTTTCTTTCTTTTTATGTTGTTCATTAAATGTTTTACAGGATCACCAGTGCTTTCATTTGTTTTACTGTTGCCGGACTGTATGCACCTGTGGGCAGTCAACAGGGCACTTTAAGTGTAAAAAGTGACGAGGAATGTCACATGATTCAGAACTGAGGAGGGAAGGAAGGAAGAGGCAGAGAAAGTCAAGGCAGTCACACACACTGTAAAGTCCATACAGACATGCTTTACATAAAGTAAAGTAAATAAGTACATTTACTCAAGTACTGTACTTGACTACAATTCTGAGTTACTTCTACTTTACTTGAGTATTTCCATTTTATGTGTCTAATCCACTACATTTATTTTACAGCTGCAGGTAGTGATCAGCCTGCACATTCTGATTTTACCATCAGTTTATGAAATATGATGCATTGTTATCCAGCAGCACCTCATCCAGGTGCAATATTCAGATCTGAATACTTCTTCCACAGCTGGACAGTGACATGCTGTTTCACTGTTACTTAGTGCACAAAACAGTACCTGCTATTATTAATACGGCGTGTTGCTGCTCACAGATGCCACACAGCAGTGGAATGGGTTTCAAATGGAGTTGAATGTTTTCAGTGGAGACATGAGATAAAGCGACAACTAAGGCTGTCTTATCATGATAGGGTAGAGGGAAATTTGCATGGTTTTTAGGAGTATGATTTGGTCGACATGGGCAAGTCACAGTACATGCTAACTGTTGTGAGATGGTTGACGGGAGGAACGGGGAGTTCATATCACTGAAGATGTTTTATGGCTCAGTAACTAATGGTGTGCTAAAAAGGCTGGTTTAGTTTTGAAGCAATACTTTAAAATCACTTTCAGATCTTTATATTTCTGTACAACATTAAAGGCTCCCTGTGGAGGATTCTTTGTGAACAGACAAACATTATGTTTACATCAGTGTTACTCATCAGAACACATTTTGTGAATCCTTGAGGTCTATCACACATATTGAATCCATTTCCTTCCTTGTAAAACTTTTGCAAAGCCGATATTTTTCAGATTTTGAATCCTATTTTGTTTACATTCATGTTTACTAGCTAGCAGTCTCCTTCTTCACTGCCTTTGTTGGTGCACTGCCGTGCTTCTTGGCCACCAGTGGAATAGCGTGCATCCTTGTGCACTCTGCTCTGAAGCACTACCAGTGGTAAAAAAAATCCACCTCTGAATATTCATGAGAAAATAATCAACAATCAAAGTTAAAGATTGGAAGAACACATCCTTCAGCATCTTTATTAACAGTCAAACAGGAAGCTTAACAAGCTTCATCAGGACGGCGTGGTTGTAGTTTGTTAGTTAGTTCACATTTGATGAGCACAACACAAGCAAACAACCCACAACTGTCACCACATTTGTGCAAATGTTACTAAATCCTGATTGGTGCACGGAAGTACATGTATGTGTCACCCTTTTCCAGCTGAGCCCCGCCCATTTGAAACTAAGGAGAAGATCTCAGACCAAACAGACAGAAATTTCTCTCATTTCTGTTTTCTGGGCCTTCAACAAATTTAGAAACGCGTCAGGTATCAGGTTATCACGGCTGAGGAAGTGACTAACATCAGAGATGACAGTAAGCCTTCAGTTGTGGTGCTGTTGCTGAGTGTAGTACTGATAGAGTGGACCCTTTACACAGGCTGAGAGAATGTGTTCTGAAACCAGGAGGTCCACTGATATTTAGAACATACAAGAGTGGAATCACTCTGAAAGCCCTCTGTCCTGTCTGGATCCCTTAAATCCTGCCATGTCTGGAACAGAGTTCACTACCACCTTTTAATAAGTCATGCTTTATAAAGTTTTTACTAATAACTGGATCCATGTTCACAAGCCATTTAATGTTACCAAGCCATTATTATACAATAAAGGTCGTCAAGTTGGAGGAAATCCATTTGGTCGGTGTTCTCTTCCAACATAACTTACTTGATTTATTAATTCCTTACTAACATTTAGAACTGCAAGACTTGAAGCATTATAAAGTGAGAATCCCATGAGTATTTATGGATGGGTTGTCAGCATAGAAAATAATTATTGCAGTATTGAAACTCATAGCCACTCTGTTAGCAACAAGACTTCCTGCAGGCTAAATGAGCACCACACAGGACTTCCTCTTCCTCGCTCTCTGCTGTGAGGAAGATGGAGAACCACTTCCTGTTTTAGGTGGCCACCTTTTTCATACAATTTAAAATGCTGGTAAGTCATCAAAAGGTTTCCTCTTTATAATAAGCCGTCTACAGTCATAAAGTTAGCAAGTAGGGGAGAGCATCCATCCCTCCTCCATGAGTCAATATGAAGGAGCCTCCGTTGTGTCAGTCATCCTTTTTTTGATATTTTCATTGTTTTTTTGCCAACCAAATCTTCTCATACTTAACCTGTATGAGTATAAAGTACTAACAAAGTGTATCTGTTTGATTGATTATGGATTGATAAATAATGACAACAACAGTAGGGATGGGAGAAACACCAATAGACCTGAGAAGAAAGAAGTTTTAGACTCTTTGTAGGAAAAAGGTGAGAGACCAACTGAAAGTATTAGGATTAAACTTTGAAATGTCCCCGAGGTTATTTATATATTATATTATATTATATTATATTATATTATATTATATTATATTATATTATATTATATAACAGGAGGTGGATTTGTTATGGTCAGGTGGCTCAGGAGAGTTCATGAAGAAACTGTAAGTTCAATTTAAAAAGGTTTTGAATACTTCCACACAGACAGCCTGGATTTTAGAAATGTTGAGGTCATGAGTCGCAGCCCCACCCCCAAACCTGCCAGAGATGTAGTCCGGCTCAGCTGATCAGCAGTCTCTTGATCAGTGTTATCAGCTGGGAGAGTAAAACTCAGCCGCCCTCTCTGGCTGTAGACCTCATGTCCTCTTTACATCTCATCAGGTGAAGGTGCACTGAAGGCAGATGTGATGTAATATCATTTCAGTGCCATCAGATGGGATGATTTCAGGCCACGCAAAGTAAATGAACAGAGAAATGAATAAATACAAGCAACCAGCAACCGATATAATAGACCAGACGATCATAGTTTATTAGGTCAGGCTTATTCACACTCACCTGTCTCACTGCATGGCCTGTCTGTCGTCCAGGGAGCGCAGTGAAATCAAGTTTTCTACGTGCCGATCACAAGAATATTATTATGATCACTTTTTGTTCAGTAAAGATCAGAGATTTCTCTCACAGTCGCGCGCACATTCCAGTTCAGCAGGTGGCGGTAGAAGGAGAAGAAGAAGAGGCAGAAGAAGAAGAAGGAGAAGAGGTAGAAGGAGAAGAAGAGCATCAGTAATAACAACAACAGGGGGAGACAGTCTGAGCGCACAGTTTCACTTCCTCGACCTCCGGACAGCGGGCCGGGCAGTCAGCTAACGTCAGCCGTCTCCACGACACAGACGGGGACAGTATCGTAGCTTCCGCCGCCGCGTGCTGCTGCTGGTGATATTTGCTGACACAGCAGCCGTGAGATGAGCTGAAGACACCGGGAAGGAGCGCTTCACTGCACACTGTGGTAAGTTACGGGTTTGACTGCTGTATAACTTCTATATATACATATAACAGAACGGTGACGGTGCTAAAATGCGTGTCATTTATGTAGTTAGTGTGTGTGTGGGGTTTCACGTTAACTGGTTAAGTAAGCTAACGTTAGCCGAGGTAAACCCAGAAAGTCGGTGATGTCTCCTGCGGACTCAGCACTATTTTTCAGCCGTATCTCCTCAGAAATCCCGCTTTACGACACTGCCTCCGTTTTACGTGAACGTTATCTCCGAGCATCGATTTAACGTTCATGCCACCCTGTCAGGGATGAAGACAGGTAAAGGTGTTTGTTACTTTGCACGGAGGCTATTTGTGTTGTCACGTGCCTGTGTATGAGATTATCTATTGTGATTGGTTGCTGTGACGGAAGATATGAGGAAGAGGACAAGCTTCACTGTGTCTGTCATTGTCTGTATGTGAGTCAGCCTCTTCACCACCACAGCAAATAGTGTTAGTTCTCATTTCCATGGAACCTGCTCATCCCCAGGCTGGGTACACCAGATCCCTGAGCGGACCCCAACATCCGCTGGATGATGATCTGTTGAGGATCCTGACATCTGACTTTATTCTTCATGTAGAATAAGAATTCTTCTTCTTCTTATAGTCTGTACGCTGTGAGGCTCTGTGAGGTATTTACAGGATACAAACTTAGTAATGTCACTTACGTGAAGCATTCCAGAGCATTTCCTGTCAGAGACAGCAGCTGGCAAGACCGATAAAGTTTACGAAAAGAGTCCCACCTGCACACTGACTCCAGACCACACCTGTAGACGTGGACAATGTTTTAATTTGATACTGGTCAGGTTCTAATGTTTCAATATGATTACCACTCCTAAAGTTTATACCTACAGGCTTTATGACGGCATGTGGTTCACCATCCAATCAAAGCTCAATCAGAAGTGCAAAAATCCCAAATCAAAAATCCTCTTTCAAATACTGTATTTTATGGTGTACCGTGTATAAGCAAACACAGAATAAAGTGAAAACGAACAAACAACATACATGATAGACTTTGGAGCCTCTTACGTCACATTTGGAGAGGGGCCGGAGATTTCGGCTGAACCAGACGTTCAAATACAAACACACACATACAAGCTAGTTTGTACACACAGTGTGTGTCACAAAGGTCACGTGTATTAACATCATATGACAACAAGAATCTGTGTGATTATGTGTGCAGCGCAGAAACAAATAGTATGGAGGTCCTCTTTGAAGAGTCTTACAATGAACCCTATAGGGGGTCAGTGTAATTGAGTCAAGAGATATGGTCTCTTTGTTTAGTGTGTGTCAGAAGCCTGCTGCTGCAGACCATGAACAGGTAAATAATGAATTACAAGGCCAGAGGATGTTTGTATGTTGGGGTTTGATGGCATTTCATCAAATCCAGTTCCAATTCCACTTATCGAATCTGAATCCCTTATCAGATTTCTGTTGGTAGTAGATGATGGACAGTAAAGAGATGTTTAGGCGACTGTCATCCCCCCCTTGTTGTGACTGCCTTCCCCCAGTACTGTTTGGCAGTTGTTTTGTTGACTTTGGGGAAGTCAGTCAACACTTTGAAATGTTAAACTTAAGGTGGTCCACCATGTTCAGTCAGTCCTGCAAGTCCAGTAGCTGGACCAGCTCTAAACGTAGACAGAGCAACAGCCCTGACTGATGTAGACTAGGACATAACACTGGTACACAGCAAGCCAACACTGACTTTATAATTTAGAGGATTGTCCACAGTGGATCTAAGGAGGGAGGCCGGTGAGAGACTCTCACCAAGGAATTATAAATCACAGAAACGACACCTTTGGACTCATGTAGAAGATGGACAGGAAGAGCTTGATCTGTAGCTATGCATGGCCTTTCATTCCTGAACGTAACTGTAGATAGAAGAAGAAGGAAGGAAGATTCACTTTGGTCTGGAGGTCTCTAAATTGTTGGTTGTTTTTTTTGCCAATGTTGGATTTTATACTCTATGTGGAGGAGTTGATGTATTAGTGAGCCAAATTTTCTTTTTAGCTGTTTCTAGGGGAATGCCTAAATACATGAAATCTTCTCGGCTGTAGGGGGGCACTAAGTTTAATTAGATTTTAGCCAAGCAGCTCTGGAGCCTGGATTCAGTCATGTAATGGGCAGAGAGGAAAGCACCAAGAATATAACAAAAATAACCCAACGCAATAAAATGTGTATATAACCCAAAAGGTATTACACCATAAAGCTCCAGACATATACATGATATTCTTCTGTTGACATTCACCTACATAATGAGTGTTCCAGTTGAGACCATTTATAGGAAATCAACAAGAACTTATACCATAAATAAAACAGTGTATTTGGTATTCTTGCTGTCAGAGTTTTGAAGTGTAAAGATGTAAAAACTGTGGAGAGGAAGGGTCTTCACTGAGTTACTCTTCATCATACTGTATCTCAGTAGCCTTGAACCCACATGTGATGTCCTTCTATTATCCATTTAAGGTGCTGCTTTTTGTCATGTGACTGTAGCACAACATTCTGTAATATTGCCTTTCCATATTGTCATTTTTGTGTTGTGTTTTTCAGTACTAGAGACAGAGGTCATTGATACTTCAAGTGGTATTTTAGATTTATTGGCATTTAATATCAAACTTTAGTCAGTACATGTATACTTTACATTACTACTGACAACTAGCATAGTGTTTAAGGTGTTTTTCCACCATTGGAAGCAGCCATTGGTTTCTGCCACTAGTTTTTTTTACCCATGCTGGATCACCAACTGGGCAAAGTGGGCAACTCCTCCAGGGGCCCCAGACCCTCAGGGGCTCCCAAAATTCTCAGGTTCACTGTGTGGCAGTTTGGTTGTGGTAAACCGATGATTTATAACTCTGTTTGAGAATATACCCTACTAAATAACAATATCAACTGAAATGATGACGAAATGACTGCCTTCATGGTTTTAGCTGACATTGATCCTACATGGGGCATATTCCTAAATGACACACAGCTAACCTGTAATACTCCATGGAGGAGTTGGTGTTCATCGGGGCCCAACAGCTCTTTTTTGTCCTTTGGCCAGCAGGCTGGTTGATTTGACTGTATGAAAATCAGCGTGCAGAAATTTTAAACTTGGTTGCTTCAGATAATCCAGCAGTGGATTACCTGGTTCTCACAGCATTCTGAAGTGAGTGGGCACCAGTGGCTACCTGGAAGGTAGAACAACACATTCACAAACAATGTCAGCTACAGCTGTGATGTCAGCAACATATGATCGCAGTAAACGACTGCAATACACAAATGATGTTTTATGGTTGCTCTGTGACAGTCTCTGATTAGATTTTACGACACATTTCTTCCCAGTCAGGTGATGAGAGTTGAGAGGCTTTAGCTGAAAGTCGGAGGTATCATGGAGGACGACTGCAGGCCTCTGCTGAGCTCAGAGCAGACTGGAGAGAGCTACTCACACAGAGGCTCCACAGACTCACTGGACTTCAAGGCTAAAAGGTAGCTCACACTGAAACACGACACCAATCAATATGCAGTACTTACCAGTGCTGTGCTTGCATTCACATGACAGAGAATAATAAGTCTTCCCTGTGAGATAGAGCTGCACGCAGGTCCATGTTGTTTAGTAGATAACATGAAAGAGTTTTTTGCATTTACTGGCACACGCACAGCAGGTGCAGAGCCATAATAAACAAGTTAATACCAGACAGAAAGCCACACACTAGATTATATTTCATCATATTCATGATTTCTGGCTGTTGTGCGTGACACCAGTTACAACAAAAATGTCTTGTGCAGACCCAAACCAACAATGTGTTTGTCCTCTCAGTACTTTCTGACTTCCCTACTCTGTCTCTGGCTCTCAGCTCCAAGCCCATTGGTTCCCACAGAGGATGTAAATCTTAAAAAGCAGCTTAATAATACGTGGTTTAAGTTTCATATTCAGGTTTTTTCCATTGAAGGGAACAACAGTACAACAAAGGCTGACCAATTTGTCTTACATTTTGAAAGTTTCATATCATCAGGAAAGAGACCCAAGATACACAGACATGGGCAGAGAGGTAATACTGAAGAAATGTTGTATCTCCCGGCACCACATACATGTTCTGATGTACATGTTGTAAGAGAGTGAGAGCTGATAAAGACAGAACAATACCCAAGTGAGCTTTAACCTTGTACCAGTTTGTTTCCTCCTTTATGTTCTGTGTTATTTAACGCCCTTTATGGATTCAGATGGTAGTACAATTGTGTTCCAATAATCAGTTATTTGCTTTATTCTCTCCCGTTAGAAATCCCCTCAACGTATTTTAAGAAATAGTGCAATAAAAGATTGTGAGGTGTCTCTTTCTATGAACTCTTTAAAAGTTGGGTAATATATTGACACTGTATAAACTGATCCAGTTAATGCAATGTATTAGTGATGAAGATCTTTAGAGAAGAACTCGATCAAGCAGGTGGAGGCTTTTTATGCACTGTGCCCACGTGATGTTTTGTTGAACTGCACTGTAGTTTCTCCGTATTTCCCTTTGTGTGTGTGAAAAAACAAAACATGCCAACACAGTAGCTTTTACCCAAAGTTTGGGTCCAGCCTGCTCAGCTGAGCTGACAGAGAAAAGAGAAACATGCATGGTGTGACAGTGTTTACGAGATAATAAACAAGGTGCTTTCTACAAGTTAGGCTTCCTGGAATTCATTTGACAAGCAAATACTAATACGTTAGCTGTGTGAGTGTGTGTGTGGGTCTTTGGCACCACCCTAGCATTAGCAGTTTGTGTGAATTTTAATCCAGTTAGGTATTTCACAGTGACCAACTAGCTTTCTAGCACATAAAGCATTACGAACACTCCCTTCCAGCAAGTCACATACACTTGCATGTTTGTTTTAGTGTGTATGAATCCCTCCGGTCAGACATGTTCAAGTTTCAAATCAAAACAAATAGAGCGTTTGTATTTGTGCTCTGTATAATTCAAATTTAGGGATGCATTCATCTTTTTGAATTTTCTATCTCTCAATTCTTTTTTGATCAGTTACGTGTCTATAAAATGTCTGAAAATAGTGAAAAATGGCCCTCACTAGTTGCCAGAGCCCGGAGTGACGTAAACAGACCAACCGTCAAAACCCAAAGATGTTCCGTTTACAATGATATGAGACAGAGAGGAGCAGCAGATCCTCACATTGGAGAAGTGACCCAAACATTAAGAGGATTATGATTGAAATTGTTTGATAGATTGAATTTTGCTAGAAATGACATGTTACATACTTGTCTGCTTCTTCTAGGCCTTTCCACGTAGAACCCAGGAACATCGTAGGTGATGACCCGCAGGAGAGAGTCTCTGCTGAGGCTGCCATCCTCAACAGCAGAGTCCATTACTACAGCAGACTGACAGGCTCTTCTGACAGATTACTAGTACGTCCAATCACTACCTAGTTAGTTGTTACAGCCATGGAAGGTTTATCATCACTGTGGCCCCTGGGCACAAATCCGCTAAGGGCCCTTGCTGACACATGACACACAATAGCAACGGGCCAAATTACCTAGACAGCATGTATTAGCCTATGTGTTGCACAAGTGTATGTTGATTATTTTGGTAAGTTGCATTAACCACATTTTAGTTCTGTTTTGTTCTATGTATACCATGATGTACATCACACATTATTTATCTATGTAGAATGAAATGTAGTACGGAGCCACAGCTACGACCACACAGCTAAACAGCACAAAACAGCGGTGAAAACCGCCTTTCTTCTGGATTCCTTTAAAGAGAAGTCAAGTCATGAAAATCCAACCTCACGTCCAGTAGCAATATGTTCATAAGCTTGTTCAGGCATCTCCATGTCGTTTGCTTTAATCCTTAGCATTTGCTTAAAAAAAGCGTCATCCTGCCATTTCTTGTGAATGGAACCTCCAAATAGCATCCTGGCGCCTCCCCCCGTGATTCAAGACTGTCAAGTCTCCCAACGGCACCACCAGCAGGAGTTGAGAGAGGTTAAACTTAACGCAGATTTCCTCTGATGTGCGGGAGCTACCACCTGGGCGCAACCAATCATACAGCACTTAGCTGTGCTATGAGCTCAGACTCGACTATCGTGGTCATATGCTTCTCCATTCAAAATGATGATGATTATGAGATATCTGGACTTGAAACGAAGTGTGGAAACGCATCGCTCAGGAAATGAACTACGCCTGTTAGCTTCAGGCTAGTGAGTGAGAAAAGAGAGTCTGCTGCTTTGAGTCTGTATGTGAGAACAGCCCCTCAGATGCACTCTTAACACAAAGTACATGTCAGGAAATGTTGACTGCAAGCCACAACCCAGGTGCTAGTAGCTCGGATGGAGACACACTCTGTTTGTCAGCTTTAATGAAAGATCTGAAGTGTATCAGTCTCTCAGAGAGACCGTTATCCATCCATCCATCCATCCATCCATCCATCCAGCCATCCATTATCTAAACCGCTTATTCTGAGAGGGTTGCAGGAGGCTGGAGCCGATCCCAGCTGACATTGGGAGAGAGGCAGGGTACACCTTGGACAGGTCGCCGGACTATCACAGGGCCGACACATAGAGACAGACCACCACTCATGCTCACATTTAGAGTCGCCAGTTAACCTGCGTGTCTTTGGACGGTGGGAGTAAACCCACACAGGCAGAGCATGTATACTCCACAAAGGCCCCACCTGGCTGGCAGGTGCAAACCCAGAACCCTCCTGCTGTGATGCCTCAAGGGGCTTTAAAATCTGTACAGCACCCTCTGTCCTTAGACCCTCAAATCAGATGGAGAAAACTCCTCAAAAACCCTTTAGAGAGAAAAATGGAAGAAACCTCATAGAGAGCAACAGAGGAGGGATCCCTCTTCAGGACGGACAGAATAGACCAACAAAAAAAAAATCACTGCAGTTACAAATTATAATGACAAAATTACAGATACGTGTAGATTGTAAAACACATTTGAAGAGTGGATCCAGGAGGACCTGAGCCATCACCTTTAGTATCTTGCTGTTTTTTCCTCCAGAGTCCTCCAAACCATGTGATCCCTGGGCCAGAGGAGATCTACGTCTACAGCCCACTGGGGACAGCTTTCAAGGTGACAGGCAGCGACCACTCCTCTAAAAACCCCAGTATCATCACCATGTAAGCCCCCTGTCAGCATCACATAAATCAACCTGAGCTAAATGTTCCCGTCATGCGTGAACGTGTTTGACTGCTTTGATGAATACCTTGCTTTTCTCTCCTCGCAGATTCGCTATATGGAACACAATGATGGGCACATCTATACTCAGCATACCCTGGGGTGTAAAGCAGGTGATTTGCCTTATTCCACATACTTCAAAGTCATATCTAAAATGACTAGTTTTGTATTGACCTCCGTTATTCTTGCCTTACAGGACAAAAACCGAAAACTGAATAGTCAATGTTATCTTTGTCCCTTTAGGCTGGTTTCACTCTGGGGATCCTCATCCTCATCTTCACAGGCTTGCTGATGCTTTACTGTTGTTACATCGTCCTCAAATCACCAAAGGCAATACGTAAGTCCAGCAACACTTTGGTTTACAATATATTCATCTACTCATGGTGGCAGAACTGATCGAACATTTTATTAAATGTAATAAACTGGAATTATCCTTTAAAGTCTGCAACTCCATCATCTTATGTTTCCGAAACAAACCAACTATCACTCATTTTATAGAATTAAGTGTCATTTCCTGGATATTAGTGCAGCAATCGCCCCTCATCATTGTGTGTATGTGCGTTTTTCTCAAGATACTCATATTCATTTCTAGAAAATAGAAAGTGCACCGGGAAGAAGTGGAATAATCTCACCCCTTAGCAGAATAATTTATTTTCCCGACAGGAAGGGACCTATGGATTTTGGCGACCCCATGGCCTTTCACAAAGCTCTGTTGTGAGGCTTTGCTTTAACTTCTCTTATGCATCTGTTACGTCAGCTACGCAGTACAATGACTGTGACAATAGCAGCTAACTGGGGATATCAGCCCCTGTAGGTCTTCCCTCTGCTGAGCGCTTCATTAGTTTTTGGGGTCCAAGCAGCGACAGTGTTTGAACCCTTTTGTATTTGCTGTGTTTTTTATTGTGTGTGTGGAGGAAGCTTACACAATCTTCAGAGCTATATTTTTCATTGAGGAGTAGCTTTGTGGCTTCCTGGTATTTGGCGTGAGATTTGTTTGGGCAGTGTGAGAGTGTGAGTCAGAGTCTGAGAGCGGGTGTGAGTTGACAACCATGTTTACACCCTGAGAGAAAGTTGGAATAGCTTAATGTTTTGATGCATGATATACTGTATATCATAAACACAGCTTGTTGCTGTCTGTCAACAAAGAATATAGAAAAGTAGCGTGAGGAGGGCAACTCAGCTGTTTAAAGCCCTGTTCAGTGACTGTCCTCCTGGTTGTCCTAAAACACTGTGCCTTTTGTTCTGAGTTGCATCGGGTGCTTGGACCATATACAAATTAAAGGAAAAACCTGAATAAATGAGTGGAGAAGCATAACAAATGCAGATCTGGTGGCTCTGTTATGCTGTGGGGGACATTTTCCTGGCATGGTTTGGGTCCATTTGTCCCCTTGGAGGGAAGGGTCACTGCAAATCAAGATAAAGTTGTTCTGAGTGATCACCTCTATCATATGACGAAACATTTCTATCCTGATGGGAGTGGTCTCTTCCAGGATGACAATGCCCCCATCCATAGTGCACGAGGGGTCACTGAATGGTTTGATGAGCATGAAAATGGTGTGAATCATATGCTATGGCCTTTGCAGTCTCCAGATCTCAAACCAATAGGTGTTCAACCTATGGTAGATTTTGGACCTGCGTTTTAAGACAGCGCTCTCCACCACCATCATCAAAACACCAAATGAGGGAATATCTTTTGGAAAAATGGTGTTCATCCCTCCAGCGGAGTTCCAGAGACTTGTAGAATCAATGCCAAGGCGCATTGAAGCTGTTCTGGAGGCACATGGTGGCCCAACACCTTACTAAGACACTTTATGTTGGTTTTTCCTTTAATTTGTCACCCGTCTGTATGTCTACACTGCAATATAAGAACAATGCTGTTACATGGATCATCATCTGGATGCTGAATTTTTGCCTGGGACATGCAGCCTTAGTCTTACTATTAAAGCATGATATCATGTTCAGTATGTAGTCATCAAGTGCACAATTAAGACCCCTTTTACAGTACTCTCATTTTGAAATAAGTCTTGTGGAAGCATTAAAATTTCAGTCATAGACAGTGTCGTGGGGTTAACGTTAGCTTAATTAGCTAGCTAGATCCCGCTGATCAAATCTGGCAGGGACAGATGTCATTTCATCTGGCATAACTGACAGTTACAGGCTAGAAATTAGAGGCTTCTTTTCGTCTACCGCTGTCTGAAATCAAGGACCTATCATTTCTTAAATTATAAATTCAAGTGGTAAGTCTGCCCCTGTTATCATTGTAAACTGCATACAGAGCAGAAAGCTTGACAGGCGTAACAACAGTGACTGAAGGGGACAGGACTTCAATTACATTTCATGTGTTATTTACAGCATTTTCCCTTAAATGGATGGCTTGTAAGCACAATGTGAAATGAAATACTTTGTGAAGAAAACACATACATGGGAGCATTAAAGGCGCCCTAATCAATATATCTTCAACTGAGCACCATAGTGCAAAAAAGTACTATTTCCCTTAGTTCATATTTCTTGCCAAAAGCGATGTTACTGAAAGATTTGTGCTTATAGTGTGCGTGCCATCCTCCCTTTCTCACCTTTCAATTCACCAAGTAATTATGCGAAGAGCTCAAAACATTCCGAACACTTTCATAATAACGGGTTACAACCTTGTTTTTATAATTAATGTCTCATTAATCTCAAGCCTTTAAAACACTAGAAACTCATCTCTTTTCTTCTGTTAAGTGGATTTTAATTGGTGGAATAAATAAATGATCATAGTGTTCAGGTGGATTCATTCCCCTAGGCAGGCAATTTCATGGAAAGATATTTCTGATGTGTCTCACAAACAGTCACACTTTGTTAGATTTTCTCTTCTGCATTAGCTCTTCTTCTGGTCTGTTTTGATTAAGTTGATTACCCTCACTTGAGGGTTAAATTATGATCCGAGAGTGAGGAGGGAGGAGGTTGAGAGCCTCGGGGGAGCTCTGTGTCAACACCTGAAAGCACCTTTCTTCACACATTTGTATTTTTAATTGTTTTAATCCCTGCCCCAATTTGTCATGTATACCATTTTTGTTATCTCATTTTCCTCCATGTTGTTTGTTGCCGGTCGGTTTCACTTTTGTCTTGACATCATGACATTTTTCAGTTTTGAGCGTAGATATTTTTAGATTCACTCGTCAAAAAGATCTGCAATCTTTTTCTGCTTTTGATCCTTTTAATTATTATTCTTGTGACAAAAGCAAAACTATTCCAAACAAAAAAATCTCTCCTGCAATATATCTTCACTCTATCTGCAGACTCCTAAATGCTGGACCGGGCGCTTCCTGATGAACCTTTGGGCCATCTTCTGCTTACTGGTGCTGTCCAGCTACACGGCCAACCTAGCTGCAGTCATGGTCGGGGAGAAGACCTTCGAGCAGGTCTCAGGAATTCATGACGACAAGGTTAGACTGCATACAAGGGCACAAACTTGCAACTGCATGCATGTCAGCACGCCACACACACATACAGACCCACAGCTACATGTACTAACACACTAATCTTACACAAGGACGGGCTAATGAGTAAAGAGAGAATTATTTGTGAAGGATTATCACTTTCCATATCCCCAAACCCTGTAGGGAGTTCAGGGCTACAATGAATTTGATATGAATCCCGTCATGATATCCATCCCCCCTCTTTCTCTTTATCACCTCTACCACCATATCCACCCTCTCTTCCTCCTGTGTCTTCCTGTGTCACTTCCTCAGCTGCACCATCCCTCCCTGGGCTTCCGTTTTGGGACGGTGAGGGAGAGCAGTGCTGAGGATTACATGAAGAAGAGCTTCCCGGAGATGCACGACTACATGAGACGCTTCAACCAGCCCACCACCCCAGAAGGCGTACATATGTTAAAGTAAGGCACAAACACATACATGCACGCAATGTGCATTTGTAAAAAAGACCTAATTTACACCCAAATGCAAACCAGATCTAAACAATCCAGTCACGTTTACATCTGTTATCTGCGGTAGTCTGTATTCTGTGCACTTATTTCTCATGCGCGCTGTGCATAACAATTCTGTCTACTGACAAGAGCAAACATGGCAGATTTACAAGCATCAGAGGCAACTGTAATACAGAACCCACTATATACTTAGGAAATAATATCCTACAGGTTGATTTTGAATTTTAAGATGAACAGCAAAGAGTTGATATAGTACGTGATGTCACGTGGACACATTCTGGGGGTCATTTATAGACGGTGAATAATGGAAAAACTCCATCTGCACATTGTGTTAATCACCAGCTGTACATCCTTCAATCACATTTGGATCTGATATCATATGAATCAAAACTTCTACAAGCCCACAAAGACAGACATTAATCAATTGTCAGTGTACCAGCTCCAAACATTTTGGATCTTCTGATTTCCAGCTTAGTGAAGCTGTTTGTAATGTTTGTACCTCCTGTCTGAAATCAATGCAATAGCTCGATGTAGCTCAATCTAAGTTGTGCGTCAGGGTTGATGTTCCCTTTGATTTTTTTTTCCACCTGCAGAGATGTTGTGTCTAACCCATCGCTGGATGTTTTCTTATTATAGTGAACACGCTGTTTGCTTTTGAATCTGACAGAGATGCGATCAAAAACCCGTCACTTTGTGAGCTGCATATATTTACACCCTGCATAAGCACGAGCTCTTCCTTATCCAGAGATACTGCATTTTACCACAAAGTGTAAGTGAGGTGAAAGCCTACAAATTACATAAATTTCATTAACAAAGTCCTCCCCATTTGAGGGAAAATATTTTTGTTCATTAAAAGTGTTGAATGTAGAGATGAATGAAGGTCAGGGACAAGTTGATGAAATGAGGGCTGAGGATGACTGGATGAATCGGGTGTCGAATGGGGATTTTGAGCAGATGAAAGCAGGAAGGCAAGGCAAGTTTATTTATATAACACATTTAATTCACAAAGGCCGTTTAAAGTACTTTACGTAATGCATTAACACATTGGCACAAACACAAATTTAAGGGATAGGAAGAAGTTTAAAAGAAATTTTAAAAGATAAAAACAGAGAAATAAGTAGAAAGTAGTTCGGGATGATAGAGAGTGGTTAAGGTTCATTCAAAGGCAGGAGAAAATAAAGGTTTTTAAGCTGGTATTCAAAGGCAGTCCAAGTTGGGGCAAGTCTTATATCTTCTGGAAGTTTGTTCCAGCTCTACGGAGCATAATACTGACTCTGGGAATGATTAGCAGACTGCTACCAGATAACCTGAGAGACCGTGAGGAGTGTTGCGGAAACCATTTGAATATATTTACATGCACAGTATCCCTGTTGCATGGGTTTTATGTTTGTCTTATCCTGGTTTTGATCATGTTCTGGATATAATACTCGGAATATGTAACCTGGTTTTTCAGCTCCATGTATGCTTGGTTATAACATCATTCAGGTTTCTGATTATATGCATCGGTGAAGACATGTCCTTAAATCCACATCTAGCAAATCTGTCATCTCTCTACTAACAGCAGTTACCTCAGCAGTTGAGGATGAACCCACTTTAGTTTCTGGCTGCCTGAACTCTGCTGCCTTTAATGGGTTTTCTGGATTTATCCTTTCCATCTGATCACCAGTAATGGAAGGCAGGAGCAACAATACATTTATCCCTCACGTTGCTGGTGTCAGACTTTCAATTTTATTTGCTCAAGTTGATTATCATTATACCTTTGGCTATCATATTTTTTAACTTAACTTCTACATATCTAAAGTTTAGGAGGACTGATCAGAAAGATTGATAAGGTGTTTACATGCTACAGTGTCTGGGTTTCTCTTGGAGCACAACTGGATAAAAACTGGATAAGTGCTTATTCAGGTATCTGCAACTAGGATATAATGTTTACACATGTGAACCCATAACCAGGATACTCCAAAAGCCCCATCATAACCAGGGTACTAGTGTCCATGTAAGCACACTAATTGATGTGGCATCTCGTGGCTCCATTTATACCCCTGTGGTTTTTGCAGAGAAAGAAAAAAAAAGGGTTTAGGCAGCACACCTAATAGGTTGGTAAAGGAAATTTAGCATTAGGCAATTTTAATTTAATTTTTATCATTTTCTTTTAATTGAAATTAAAATACCATGTATTAATACCCTGTGTTCTAATAACTTTAATAACTAGCTTTAATAACTTCAATTAAACACACATGGGGGTCATATGAACTCATTGATGGATACACAGAATACATGAATTTAGCAGTAGTGGAGGAAGTATTCAGATCTTCAGTATTATTTGCAAAATGTACTTAAAGTATCAAAGTAAAAGTACTCATAATGCAAAACAATTGCAGCTGTGTATGTTACACTATTATGTATTACTGGATTATGTAACATTTGACTGTTGTAGTTGGTCAAGAGAGTTATTTTTAAATATTTTATATACGCTTAATTTATAACAGTGACTCATATTTTATAAGCTCATAACATGTTTTGTATGTAAAATCTTGATCTGTAAAGTAGTTACCAAAGCAGTCAAATAAATGTAGAGGTGTAAAAACTACATTATTTCCCTTTAAGATGTAGTGGAGTAGAAGTATAAAGTATCATGATATGGATAATACTCAAGTACAAATACCTCAAATATGTCCTTAAATACAGTACTTGAGTAAATTTAATAAGTTACATTCCACCCCTGAAATTCAGACATGCTAGAATGACAAAAACATGTTTATCCTGGCTTAACCAAGTACAGATACGCAGACATACTGTACCACACACATCAAACACTCACAGCTATAACCACATTCGCCCCTCAGACACAAGGCCTACTCCACAGAGCACCAGCAGAGATGCTGAGATAGTACATGTGCTGACTTTGTGATACAA
Organism: Oplegnathus fasciatus; assembly: GCA_003416845.1. Classification (NCBI taxonomy): domain Eukaryota; kingdom Metazoa; phylum Chordata; class Actinopteri; order Centrarchiformes; family Oplegnathidae; genus Oplegnathus; species Oplegnathus fasciatus. The sequence goes on along the minus strand of NTHP01000067.1, from coordinate 1,617,801 downwards.
GTGGGAAGATACAAAGCGCTTGTTCAGAGAAAGAGGATGAGAACGGGGAAGATGAAGGCGGGCGTTTGTTTGCGTGCGAGGCGAAGCAGAAGTGGAAGTCACAGCAGTGCAGAGAGCCGGAGTGAGGCAGTAAAATACTGTGTTGGCAGAACTACTGACCCCAATACTGCACTCAAATCTTAGAGGGAAAAAAAAACTCACAAGGCTTCTCCTAGAGAGACAGGACGCCGTGGGCTACACATGCAGCCGCACATGAACACAAATGTATAGGCTCAGACGAAATAAAGCAAGCACAGACCTACACACAGGCTTACAACTTACAGTGCCTACACACTTTCATGCCCACACGCACGCTCACACACACACTTCTCTTATTCCGAGGCCAGGCATCGGATAACTTCCGACCCTCTTTAGTGCCAAAAGAAGTCTCTATCTCTCTTCTCCCTGTGCTTCGTACTTGACAGGTCTAGGCAGAGAAAAACAGACTTTTCTGCTTTGCCAGCACAGCAAAGACTTTGTAAAGTCAACCTTTTGTTTTGCAGTAAACATCCTGAATAACAAGAGGTTTCAGGTAATTTGATCAGGCTGGTCTATTATTTCCATTAGTCTTTGTGTGTGCGTGTGTGTGTGCGTGTTTTTTTCAATACATGCTTGCTTATGCTTGTTTATCTGTCTGCCATTCAAATTTGGTGTATACTGTATGTGTGCGTGCAAATATGTTTGTGTAATTGTGATTTGGTGCGCACATTTGGATGTCTGGGTGTGTGTCTCAGGAAATGTGTATCTTTTCTTCTTTATCAGTGTTTTTGTGTGTAGGTATATTATTTAAACCCAGTGTGTTGTGCTTCGTGTCCTGCAACTTATCTCCTGCCAGCCACGGTCGGCGGCATGAGGCTGCACACAGAGGAACGGTCCATAATTAGGGGTCAATTAGGGTCAATTGGATCGATATTGCCGGAGTAGGAGAGTCTTCGGCAGTGTGTTTAATGCCTTATCAGTCCGCCACAGAGGCTGTTGGTTTAGGTAATGATGTATGTGTTTACACAGTGTATTAGAATGCAGTTAATCTCATCCTCTGTATAAATGACAAAGTGGGATGACAGCCCCAAATACAGGGTTCCTGCACGGGTCTGGGAAGTGTGAGAAAGTTTGGGGAGTAAATCTGATTTACAGGTCTTCAAAAGTTTGAGGTTAATTGTCTTCAATTAATGCTTCTCTCTCACTCTTGTAATGTGTGCGTGTGTGTCGGCGGTGAAGGACAGATCCTCCTGCCCTCGATGCATTCATCATGGACAAGGCCCTGTTGGACTTTGAGGTCTCTATCGACGCAGAATGCAAACTGCTCACTGTGGGGAAGCCTTTCGCCATTGAAGGTACACACGCAGACTTACACACACACACACTTGTTTTTATCACTTGTGAGGAAATTGTTTTGACTTGTCATTCCTTGGTGGCATTTTTAAAAAGCATCTTAAAAGACTAACTTGGTTCCTTTGGCTTTTTCTTGATCTCACAACATTATTTTTGTAGTTGTTGTACTACTGCATTCTGACCCCCCCAATTTACACTAACCTTAACATAACAAGAGTATTCTTAACCCTAAAATCTAGTCTTAATATCCTAAAATAAATTTACCTTGTGGGGACCTACTTTTTCTCCCCAGATGGAGGGTGAGTCCCCATAATGTGATTAAGTGCTCACACACACATACACACAAATCAAAAGTGGCATGTACACATATACATTCACACTTGTACATGCACTCACACACTTACTCACAGAAATACTGTACCTGTACACACATGACATAAGACCACAGGCTCTCTTTCATGCAACGCAGACATACATACACACACATATTCTATATACGCCTTAAAGCATGCATATCTACACACACAAACACATACTCACATATATATAAAGAAACATACAGTATGCACATACTCACACACACATTCAGAAAAGAGATCAAATGCTGTAGTTAGCTGCTCGACTGACAGAATAACACAGTGATTCACTGGATGAACTTATAACGCTGCAGGGTAAAAGCACTCAACCATCCATCATTAATAACAGGGCCCAGTCAGGACACTTTGTACTTGACGCTTACAGGTCGAACTAACTGCAACACGGTCATGAAGCATATAGACAAAATCTACTCCCAGTCAAAAAACTGCTAATGATCCACACAGGGGGTCATTATATTCAAGTTCTCATACGTTGCTACTGAGTGAAATGAATGAGTGGGTTTATGCACATGTAAGTGTGTTAGAGCACTAATGGTTTCATGCTTAGTGGTGGGTCTAATGTGTGTGTGTGTGTGTCTGTGTCTGTGTCTGTGTCTGTGTGGTGCTATTCTTTAAGGAAATAGTTGTTTTCCTTTTAGACTTTCAGAGGGAGGAATTTTTTCCAAAGTAACATCCTCACTTCTTATTCTATCTGAAAATCACCATATGAACCATGGCAAGCAAGGAAAAAAGAAAAGCCACAGAATAGAGCCAAGAAGCTCGTAAAATAACACATTTTACACTGCTGTCGTGTTTAGCAAAGTTGAATTTTCCACTGTTTTACTTCCTTCTCCTCATCGTCCTTCTTTTACACTTAGAAGTTTTGTGTAATACCAAAACTAAAACTATTAGAAAAAAAGTCTAAATTCATACATTAATAATAGCCTAGCCTGTTAAAGAAGTTCTAAAATATTACCAAAATATACTGTATATGCTGGCTGTAGTGGAACATGCTGACCTATATGTACTGCGTACATTTACAATATCCTGTAAGCACTGACATGAAATCCTGGACTTCTAGGCAAACATAACTTGCATCACTGCAGCATTGCTTTGTTAGTCAATACGTCAGTAAGTCAACAAGGTCTTATTTCATTCTGTTTTGAGGTATGGATACTTTGGTTATAAAACTAATTGCTATTGTGTTCAGTAGCTAATGAATGACCTATTATAGTCAGATGTATATTATCATGACTAGTTGCAGCAGTAATAACAGTAGTAATAGTAGTAGTTTCCTTAAGTGCTATGCATATGCTATAAAATCATATGAATACATATGAGCAGTGGGGTTTTTTTGCAGAGCAAGAGTAAATTATATCACTTCTGCTGACGACCTGTCAAAAGAAATTATGTCCTAGCTCTAATAAAAGTCTGGTGCTCCCTTTCATTTAGGTAAATAAAAGGTCCCAGCCATTATTGCAAGCGTTACTGTATTCTAGTCACATGTCATCTGCACAAATACGCCTTGAGAAGGTGACTTTGAAGGGAAATTTTCACTGGCAGAACACATTTATTGGACGCATCAAGCATTTAACCTCTAACCCAAACTCAGCTTAGTCACCGGAAGGTTTTCACAGATATAGAATTAGCGTGCGTACTCATGCCTGGCACTGATGTGCATTTACATGCATGCACATTACGTGTGTGTGCACTTCCTTGTGCATTTGTTCCTGTTCAGCCTTTTCTTTTCTTCTCCCATCTCTGAGACAGGCACACACAGATACAGAGACAGTAAATAGATACTAGTAAGGGTGCCACATGGGACCAAACACTGGCTTTGATACCATTTCTCTGTCAATCAAAGCGTAGCCTGAGAAAGACCCCACTCCCACGTTCCCTACTCACTGTACGACTCTTGTTCACTGGAGATTATCTACTGCTTTCTTCACTGCATAAGACAAAATGAGCCAAGAGACATCGCTGTAGCATTACTCATGATTGTGAGGATGAGAAAGCAGGTCTCATTGGTATGTAGAGTGGGTCAGTTTGATGACTACTTGATTCATTGTCTACATGAAAAGGCGGGCGAACAATCCACACTGCCTTTGGTAGCTGGTCACCCCCACAGCCTGCGTGAGGAAGAATGAGATGGGAGTGAATAACTCAATAAGTCTGAACGGTAGAGGAAGAAAGAGCAGGAAATGGCCCAGACAGGAAATGTGAGAGAGGAAAAACACAGGAGGAGGAGAGAAGATTGGGGGGAAAAAAAGAGGAGACTGAATACGAGATGAAAAAAGTAAGTAAGGGAAAGAACAACAAAGGTAAAGAAAGGGAGGGCCAGTGAGGGGGGGATGAGCGAGGTGGGAGTTGAGCACAAGAAGGAGATAGAGGGCTTTCATTTGCCCACTGCCAGTTTGCGCCTTTCTGCACAGCGAGTGATAAAAGAGCCAGCCAACAGAGTCCCCTAATCAAGACAAACCTTCACCCCAAGCAGATGGAGTGAGGGAGGGGGAGAAGGGACAGAGAGAGAGAAAGGATAGAGGGAAAAAAGAGAGGAAGTGCTATTTGGTCCATATGAGGATGCAGGCAGGATTTATAGAGCGGTTTGTGGTCAGGAGATACAGAGAGACGGAGGAATTGGGAGTGTGGAGTCGCTGCAGGCAAGGTGCTCTGCTGAAATCTTCAGGCTACTTAAGTGGAGAGGGACGCGGGGGTGTCGCTGTGCGCCCGTTTTCACTGAGTGCTGTTGGGAGATGTTTACGACAGCCTAGACACACCCCATTAATAATATTGCCACTGAACAAGCAGTCACTCGCTGCTTGTTTGAATGTGTGCGTGGTGCATGTGCGTGTGTGCGTCCCCGCGTGTGCATAAGTGGACTACACAAGCTCAGTCAAGCAGGACAGAGCGCGTCTGAAGATCAAAATGAGGCTGGCAGAAGATTTTATTGTCGGGGTGAGGCAATTGTTGGTCGAGCAGCTCACGTCTGGCAGGAGTGACGTACAGACGCCTCTGTCTGCTTACAAACATGTGTGTGTGAGTGTGTGTGTGTGGAAATGTGGGTAGAAGTAAGAAGTAATTCCAAAGTAAGATGGCCTCCATTTAAAAGAATATGTCCTACAGAATGCACTGGTTAAAGTAAATCAAATTTTGCAGAGCTGAATCAATTAGTTGATTGGAAAAAGATTAATTAGCAACTATTTTGATAAGCAATTACTCATTAAAACCATTTTTCAAGCAAAAATGCCTAACATTCCCTAGTTCCAGATTCCCAGTTGTGGGGATTTGGTGCATTTCTCTGTCTTAAGAAATAGTAGACTACATATCTTTTGGTTTGGGATTGTTGGTCGGACTAAATAAGCAATATGAAGATCACCTTGGGCTTTGAGAAATTGCAATGGGTATTTTTCACTATTTTCTGGCATTTTTAGACCAAGTGATTCATCAAGAAAATAATCAGAAGATTGATTGATTATGTAGTAGTAGTAGTAGTAGCCCTATAATTGTGGCTATTATTCATCCATAGCACTACAGTATAATATAATTATACATATTAGGGCTGGACATAAAACCACATTTATTGAATTACAGACATTATGAATCTGTTACCAACTCAGATTTACTCATATTACAATTCTTAATAAATGTCTGCTGGATAAACTGACAGCTACTGATGGCTACAACAACCAGCCAACAGCTCAGTATCTGTTCATACTGCAATTAAGAAAGAAATGATTGCACTGATGCATAAAGAATTTAAATCTGGTTATTCATCTTGATAGAGATTTTTGGCTATGTTCTCCATCCCTAATGCATACTATATAAAACTACTCAATGACTGATTGAATCACTATAAATAATACCAAGTAAATGGAAGCTTCAACATTTGCTACATTTGTACTAAACATCCAATAAGTGGGGGGGAAATCCTCCCACTTAAGACCTAAGAAATGCTATACAGAAAGTCAAACTTCATTAACAGAAACCCAAGAAAAACACTTAATAATACTTGTCACAGTGTTTGATTATGAAATAATCTTTTAGAACTACATCACAAAAACACAAAAGAAAGCTTAGGAGCAAAGATGTCATTAAAAAAAGTAGTATTGTAAAGATTATAAGATATTTGCTTGCAGAAGAGTTACGTTCTCAGTCTGTGTTTTAAAAATAAGGTAGTATTTTTTTTACAAACCTATATAAAGTATTTTGGAATAAAACTTGATGTGCGCGGGTGGGTCTGTGAGTGAGTAGGTGTGTGGGGGACTTGAGTGACAGCTTTGGGACTTGAGGCTTGTGATGGAATATGCGGATGTCTGGGGGAAAGAATCAAAACAAATGACAAGTGGCTGCCCACTTGTATTTCACTATTTGACTGAGTACTGCAAAGAAATGCGGATGGAGATAGGCTGATGACAGAAAAACGCTGTCTGTCTGCTGGAAAAAAA
>NTHP01000067.1:1592108-1611622 GCA_003416845.1 Oplegnathus fasciatus | reverse complement strand
CGAAATTGAAGGGATGACAGAGATAAGGAGCGGACTAACAGAGACAGGGACTAGCGGCAATGGTGGGAGAGAAACGACCTAGGACAGGGAAAGAGGAGGGATGAGAGGGACGACTGAGGGGAGGGGAAAGAAGTAAGAGAGGAGGAAAATGAGGAGAGAAGGGAAGGTAAAGGAGGGTAAGAGGCTTAGACAGTCTTTGTCATGTAGGAAGCAGAGTGTGACAGTTACGTGAACCTTAGCTATTCTCTCTTTCTGTCCGCAACCCCCATCAGGCTCACATACCTTGACAGCCAACGCACACATGCAAACACGCTCACACTCAAGTCAATCACACACACACAAACACACTCACACCCATGTCAATCACATACACACACACACACAAAACCGCTGTTGGCATGACTGTGTCTTTGACTGCAGTACAGATTAAATGAAACAAACAACCCCCAGGAGATCTTGTATAGCAATAAATCTCCGCGAGGGTCTTTTGATTCCAAGCTGAGGGACAGATTTCGCTCATTTTTTACCTGCAGAAACGTGGACTGTAATGCAAAACAGATGCAGTTTCAAAGTCTGGGCAGGGCAGAGCAACATTTCTCTCTAGCTTTGAAGTTGTGTAATGATACATGAATGTGCCGCTTTTGAAATTAAAGCAATGAACAGTGGTGGGGAAAAAAAGTACTTAAATCTGTTACTTAATTAAAAATATTATAGTTATTTAATTTTATTGCTGTAACTACTGTGTTTTTTATTGCTGTGTCTGCTCTCATTACTCCGCATACTGCTAGCATTTTACCTTTAACAAGAGGGAAATAAGGAAGTCCAAGGCAATACCAATCAAGTGATGATGAAAGAATTTCTACAAATTAAGCACGGATTAATATTTAATGTACTATAACAATGATTTGCATTACTGACTGCATAATTAATATATCTTTGAAGTTATTAAATCCATATCTGTGATTGCAGCAGGTTTGAACTCTAATTGCACATAATATTTTATTAGCACAACATATGTTTGATTACTCTGCAGAGTAATCAATAACTGCAGCTGTCGATTGCATGTGCAAATGGTGTAACGTTATCCTCTCATATTTGAGGGAAAGTCTCACAACACTTAGAAACTGTCCTCAAATATAGTACTTATAACAATATCTCAAAACCATGCTTGCTATTATATAAATTTAAACCAAATTACTGTAAAAATAGCATACGTATGTTATTGAATTTAGTGTGTTAATGTTACACATCCTGTCAGGAAACTGCTACGCCAGCATCATTCAACTAAAAATCAGTTTAAGGAACACCATCAACAGAAGAACAAAAAAAAGATCCACAAAAGAGCTCGAATGTCAGGATGTTATCAAGTTCCCCGTGCAAATGGAGTGAAACTGGCCTTTGTTTGGCCTTTGTACAAAAGTGGGTCTTGTATCTGTAACCGGAGGGGATGCGTGTGAAGTGAGCATGGAGTGGATGATCTGCATCATAGACTATGATAAGTGTTTTGCAACCGACGGTTCTGGTGATGAGGTCAAGGTAGGTGAGAGGCAGGAGGTCCGATTATTTTTGATGCTGTGTGGCTGATTTTTATGGAACCTGGAAGTGTGGTGACAAACCAGATCCCATGTCTGGAGAAGGATGATATTCTCTCTTAACACATTCAGATTTTTACTGTTATTTTTTTCATGTGTCATGAAAGTGTCATGTACCTCTAAATATTCCTCAGGCAAGCTTCAGGGAACCCTGTATGAAAACACTAATGTAGTAAAGTCTGGCAAAATTGAAATAACCAAGCACACGGGAAAAAAAAAAGAAATTAATAACATTAATTGAAGTTGACAAAGGAATGGAGTATGGTGTGCGGGTGAGAAAATAGTAATTTAAGGATCTCCAAAAAATGTTGTTCTTTATAAATGGTACATACACAAAAAATACATGACTGACATTTCTTCTCCTATATTATAGTCGTTTCTCATATGACATGGTGGTGCTGGACCAGCTCCTCCCACACTGTGTTTTCATTTACACAGAAGTAATTTATATTACACTAATAAATCATCACAGGGCGACCACGGCCATGTGAGTGCATAATCCAAGGGAACGTTAACTGCCTGTAAGGAGCAAAGTCAGGTAAAATATGAGCATATTTGCGTCCTATCCGCTGAAAGGAGTATAAGAGGTCAGACCGTGGATTAGACCACTTGATGCCTGCCCAAAAAATGGTCCGATCTGACAGACGCGGGATGCTGGGGAATGGGAATGAGCATCGGGCACGACAATTTGTCATTTTAAGAAGTGTTTCATAGTGGAAGACAAGTGTAGGGCAACTCACAAGGCTCCGACAGAAAGAGTACCAGTTTGACAGCGCTCCATGATGCTTCAGAGTGCGTTAGATGTCGACACTGATCCCAGAAGTCTATCTCTAGCCTTGTGATGCACTCATCCATCTTTTTCTCTCCCGATACCGATTCCAATACCTCAACTCAAGGTACCGATCAGATACCAGTGCTCTCATTTTCCCAGCTTTGAAAAGATTGTAAACCTCGCTGCGTGGAACTCTTTGGAAGGGTAGGTAAGGCAACATGAGGCCAGGGATTGCTGCGGCACTAAAACCTGATGTGGCGGCTTCCTGTGACTAAATAAATGTAACTGAGAGCGGAAACACTGAATTTTTATAATGACACTGACAAAGAAACTGTATTTAATGTGAATGAGTCACATCTGTCCCATACCCAATCCACTTAATAAGGGCCCGATACCAATTAGGCATATCGGATCTGTACATCTCTACTCTAGCCCCACCTGCCCTATCACCTGTGCAAGTCTTGCAGGTCATGAAAGACCGCAGGCTAATATTTGTTGGGGTTCAGTTTATAGTCCATGGACCATGATCACCTACTCTGACAAGTGACCATCTGGAAATCATAAACATCTTCTCCTCTAGTCTTATCCTGGCTTTAGGTTTGCCTGCTATTTTGTAGTGAGAAGGGATAGTAAGGAAAGAGATAAAGGGAGGAAGAGACAACTCAATACCAGAATTTCATCCACTACAGTACTGTATGTATTCTGTGCCACGAGGGACACCTCCAGCAGCTTTAGTGGTTTTGTCCTTTGTTTCCCTACACAAATACTATACCAGTAAAAGCCCAGGACAATGTATTTGCACTATACCTTTTAGAAAATGTGTTGATTCTGATTCCAACAGAAGCCTGTAAACACATTAAACTCTTTTTCCAGAGGGCATCTACCCTTTGGCTAACTGCAACTGTCTGACTGTGGTTTCCTACACAAAAACACAAAGTTGGACACTAGTCTCTACCTGAGGCATGGCTTTTGCTCTCTGATTCTGTCACTTATAGACTTATTTACATCTGTGTGTGTGTGTGTCTACTTTCAGGCTACGGTATAGGCCTGCCCCAGGGCTCTCCTCTAACCCGTAATGTGTCCGAGTTCGTGAGTCGCTACAAGTCTGACGGCTTCATGGACATGCTACATGACAAATGGTATAAGGTTGTGCCCTGCGGGAAGCGAGTCTTTGCAGTCACCGAGGTAAGTCATTGGTGGGAGAGTGTGTTCGTGTATTGTGTACGTGTTCGGTGTGTAAAGCAAAGCCTTCTGTAGCTGTACTCCTATAAATGAGTCTCCCTTTGGGACACAGACAGGATTGCCTGCCAGCTAAGCACACTGACCGTCACATTCACACACACACACACACACACACAGACAAAGACATTACAATCACATAAACTCAGGCCTATTTGCCAACCTTAACCAGAGTTACAGGCACGTTCTGTCTGAGTGTCAATACTTATTTGTGTCTTGTGTGCGCTACAGCAGAGTACTCTCAGTTCTCGCCCTCCCTTTTCTTTTCTCTTTTTAAAGAACTGGGAATCTCTAGACAGAGCGCAGTGTCTGTATCTATATCTCTTGTTTGTGAACAGAGAAACTGTTCAACTCCCTTTGGCCATCGCTTTTTAAATCCCACTTCAAAGTTGAGTCAATTACACAGTCACAGGTTTCTCCAATGGAATGAAAACCTTAACTTCACCCTGCATCAGGAAGTTATTACTATTCATCTCATCTGAAGCCTCGAGAGCGGGCCACACTCAAACAATGTGGGCGTTAGTGCGATCTTGCCCTCTGGATTGGGAGCAAAAGGAGGTCAGTGTTGTCGCTGATGAATTTGCAGAGTCAGCGTGGGGCTAATTGCCATCAGAGGCAGCGCAGAAATGAGCCGGGTGAAGGAAACATGATTAGAGAGCAATGGAAAAACTCGCCACTGTCTCTTCCGTTTCCTCCAGGCCCATGAAAGCCTCATAAGAGATAGACATTATGTCAGGGGGAATGTGGGCGAACCAAATGGGAACAAACTGCTCTTCAATTAACCATCGTGTCTTTTTACCATCTCCCTGCTAACTGCTGTTTCTTTCTATTACTCTCAGCTTTGCTTTCCCCCCTCAGCTCTTTGTGCTTGTTCTCTCCCCTGCCTTGCTTCTCCACATCCTTTTCTTTCCAAACATGTCTTTTACGCTGTTGCCCTCTCTTCTTTATTTCCATTCTTATGGGCTTACACAGCCAAACTAGATGTACAACGGCAGAATATCAATTGCATATTCACAAAAAGTGGCCTAAATAGTAATTATGTAAATACAAATCATCAATCTGTGTATTTTCCTCTCTGTCAGCTTAAGTCTTTACTAATCTGCGTCACTCCCCCAACCTCTCTCTCTCTCTTCCTGTCATCGCCCACTCAGACTCTACAGATGGGGATCCAGCATTTTTCAGGCCTGTTTGTGCTTTTGTGTATGGGGGTGGGTGGAGCCTTGCTGACCTTGGCAGGTGAGCACACCTTCTATCACCTGGTCATCCCTCGCCTCCGGCGCACGCACACACTGCAGTACTGGCTGCACACCAGCCAGGTGAGTAAATACTGTGTGTGTGTGGTGGCATGGACACACACACTCGCACACTTGCAAAGTCTGTAATCTTCACATCACTCACGTGTACGCGCACTCGCAAAGACACACACGTATGAGAACAGTCACTCTAACTCTCTCTCTCTCACACACACACACACACAAGCATACTGCTGTTGGTGAGACATCCTTACCCCCTGGTGTTAACTCTTATTTTGCAGGTAACCTACGCCCTCTACTGTTGGAAACTCATAATAACAGTCAAGAATAAAACTCATATTTTCCTTAAAACTGAATCATATCATGTTTTATAGGGCTGTTTTCAATTAATCAGTTTAACTTAAACTAAATGTATTAATTAATGCTAATTAGGTACTTTGTTAATTAACTCATTCATGCTTTAATTGTGCGCTATAGATTAAATATTTTAAATTAATTAGTTAATTAAGTTAAGTAAAAAGTTATTAAACAGTTCCCATTGGCAGTGCTTTATTGATTGGATCATGGGCACACATTATGCATTTGTGCCTTTGTTTGTGTAGCTTCTTTTCTGAAGCAGTTGATTTATAAAACATCTTATACAGATAATTAAATGTACCTTTTCAAATTCAAATTCATGCAAAACAATTTTAAAATATGCTTCATTTCACATTCAAACTGTTATTTTGTAAAGAAAGGGATACAAAATAGATGAATAGATAAGATCTGTAGAGGATGTTTTTTGCAATTAGACTGTTGGAGAATTAGTGTGTTTACGACAACATACACCAAAGGAACCGCAAATTGGGGATTTAAAGGTCAAATTTTGTTTTATTTATGAAACTCTCGCCATTACCAAATGAGGTGCCTGTGGCAATATTTTTGAGTGAATAATGGAACTAGCAGTGTGATTATCAAGACTGCTCACATTTGTTTGCTGCATCCCTCTAAAAAGGGCAACCACTGCCGGGCAGCCTCTAGCATTCATCACAAAACCAGCTCAGCTATCTGAGAGGACAACATCTGAGTTAGTCCCTCAAGATGATCCCTGTCTGGAGTGAACGTCTCCCCTTTCCCTCAGACATCTTCAGACGTATACGTCAGGAAAAATTAAAGCATAGTCACCTTGTAACTTAAGAGGCTGGTTTGGAGATTGGGTTTTTTTTTTTTCAGTCCAACCAAAGCACTTGAGTACCTAAATCAAAAAGGGCTTAAGCAACTGATACCTTAACCTCTCTCAAAATTTTAAGCAGAAAAGAACAGTCTCTCTCTGAATTACAATCATTTGATTAAATTATTCAAAGGAGCATTGCAGCAGGATTTGTGAGGAATAGCTGTCACAGATGTTCTGTACAACTGGGTAGAATAATGGCTCTTAGAAATTCAAATTCATCCTCTCTCTTGATTTATTTCAAGCTGATGAATTGATAACAAATTTCACATTGCTAATCAGCACTTCTCTTCGTGTTTTCTTTTCTTCCCTACTTGCAGAAAATCCACCGAGCCCTCCACACCACATATGAGGACGTTGGGAAGGAGCTGACCGGCCTCGATGAAAAGTAATGATGTTACCAACTGACTTGCGCATCTACACACTTCATTGTCACCTTTCATCCACCGTCTGATGCATCAATACTTTGTTCATAATTATTACATTTAAACAAGTTACACTATTGTAACTACAGTATGTATATGTCTGGCAAGAAGTTGTTTTAAGCGTTTTCTAGAATCAAATGTCATTTTCTTGTTGCCAGTGAAAAATCTGCCTTATTCTTAAAGGAATTGTTTGACATTTTAGGAAACACACTTATTCGCTTTCTTGCTGAAACTTAGATGAGAAATTACTCTCATGTCGGTACGTTAAATATGAAGCTGCAGCCAGCAGCCGGCAAGCTTAGCTTTGCATAAAGACAGGAATCTGCCTGCCAGCACCTCTAAAGCTCAACAATTAACACATTATATCTCGTTTGTTTAATCCGCTCTCAGCAGCTGCTGACAGCTTAATATTTACCTTACAGACTGTTATCGATCTTCTCATCTAACTCTCTGCAAGAAAGCGAATAAGCATACTTCACAAAATGTCAAACCATTCTTTAAAATGAGTCGACAGGTTGAAATAGCCACACTAACCACGCTTGCAGATTCTTTCACTCTTATGACTTGATAACAAAAAATGACTTGTTAGAATGGAGATTTTTTGCAGCCACAGCCTCATGGTAGATCTTAGACATTGTATTTCTTGTATTTAGTTAAAAACAACACAAACTGGAAAATTCTAATCAATACAAAGAAAGTGACATTAACATAATTTAAGTCAGATAGTATTGCTTCGTCTGCACTTGATAATCCCTTTATACTCAAAACAACTAGACTTTATTTTTATCCCACTTACAGTATATATATTTTGTGTTTGCAGTTTGCTTATAGGAAAATGTATCCATGTATACTGCTGTACAGTATATCTCACTGGATATATGCCCTTTGCTGTGATCTTCCTCTCTTTCACTAGCCCCTCCTCTTGTATCTCAGAGAACTGCACCCTACACAGGAAACAGCATCAGCCTCCTCCCCCATCTCCTCCCACATCCCTCAATGCTTCCACAGCTGGAGACACCGGCAACTCCTCACCATCCCATGAGCCCAAGGAGAAACGTGTGCACTTTGACCTGGAAACCCTCCACAGCTACCGCCTGCGCACACACACCGCCTCAGTGCGCGGCAGGCCCGGTATGGTCGGCCGTCCTGGGCTCGGCCTAGGAGGGTTAGGGCTGGGGAGCCTGGGGAGTTTTGCCTCCCCTCAACAGATAAGCCTCCATGCCAACGGGGGCCCCGTCTCTACGCTGGCCTCCACAGGCTTGGTGCTCTCCCCCCTGGGAAGCAGGGCTGCTCAGACCAGCATGTGGGAGGGGGAGCTCCAGGACCTGCAGGGGAAGATCGAGACGTTCCGTACCCAGCTGAGAGAGGCTCTGGCCAGGAGAGCTGAGATCCAGAGCAGCCTGGAGAGAGAGAGGAGTGGACTTGTACGCAGGGATACCAGTCTGGAGAGGGAGAGGGACAGACAGAGGATACAAACTATTAACACAGACAGAAGTAGCTCCACTCAGTCCAAACTCCCTGAGAGAGACAGGACCAGCCAACTGCAAACCCTGAATAATCAACAGACAGGGAGGGCTAACCAATCAGGCGGTCCTGGGACTTTGGAACATGGGAGAAGCAGTCAGTTGAACACAGTTAACAGTTTGGACAGAGGGAGAGCCAATCAATTACGCTCTGTTAATACTTTAACGGGAGAAAGGACTGTGCATTCACGCACTTCCACTAGTTTGGAGCGAAGTCGAGTCAGCCAACCAGGTGCTGGAAACATAACTGTCCAATCACGTAACACTTCTAGCCTGGACAGACAGAAGGCTAACCTATCAAGCACTCTTAACGCTTTGGAGAGGACAAAAGCCAACCAGTCAAGTGTAAGCAGTGGGACTTGATTGTCTTTCAGAAGCCCCTGATGTGTAGGACTGCAGAGGGAGTAGTACAGTTGGTACTTGCATAGCCGTGGGAAGATGGCTTTGCTGGAGTGGGTAAAGTTAAGGGGACGCTTGCTGAAAAATTACCGTATATGTTGACTCACACCATTACTTACTGCAACCTAATAATTTTCACGCACAGAATTATTTCCACACTCGCTTAAAATTACAACTAAAAACCTTTAACTACAATTTAAGAACTAATCTGGATGTCTATGTCTACATTATCCATGAAATCATAAATAAGCAGTGTAATCTTGTGGAATGAAAGCCAATATGATTTCAGTAAAATCTCAGTATACGTTCACAAGAACCAGACCAGGCAATCTGGCAGTGCTAAAATCACAGTGCTTATTGCGGTGACCAGTGGTTCACATGAGGAACCATCAACCACAAGCCTATCAGCTGAACAAAAGTACGGCCTGTTATTCTGGCTGAAGAGGCCTTTAAGCACATAGAAACATCGGCAACAAGAGCACAGAAAAATCAAAGTTAGCCCAATGGGAAAAAACAGCAAACAAAACTATTTGAAAATGCACATGCAACATCCGCGTTAAACCAAGTGCCAGCAGCAGGAGATGAAGATGCAAAAAAAACTATATATTTTAAGTAATTCAAATAATAATTTCCCAAAAAATGTGAATGGTAAAGGAAGAAAACTGTGGAGACAGAGTGGTACAGCCCTAAATCAATGTACCTAAAGGTCCCATGAAATTTTAAAAAAGCCTTTTGTGTGTTGATACTTTGTATCCTTGTGTGTATCGTCCTGCCATCGTTACAACACTAATACCACTATGTCGGAAACGCATTTTTGCATATTTTTTATAGGAAAATCCCACCCTCATAAAATGTGTCAAAACTAAAAAAGGTGTCTTGCCAACTGAGCCATTCCCAAACAGACGCTTTGAAATGATAATTTTCCTCTGATTTGATGGGTTCAAAGGCAGGAATGAATGAAGGCATATGAATGGAAAAGGGTTTCTTATACTGTCTGTAGTGGAATGTATTCCAGCCATTTGGACCCAAATACACACCTCCAGCCCATTTTATGGCCATTAGGTTTAGTTAAGTCAAGGTACCATGCCATTTAAATTGTTTTGTCCACATTGTCACCTTGTGTCAATGTTGTTATGGGCAAATCATAGGCTAAAAAATATTTCTTAAAGGGCAAGGTTAAGTTGGGTTATCCCTCACCCATATCAAGTTGAACAAATCTAATAAAAAGATGCTATTGGGAAATGTAGGATCCAGTGTTTTGGCAGTTTGACCCATACTAGAGACTAAAAGGTCATCTCTGCTGCTTCAGTTTTGATCATCCCTTTTTTACAGTCTGTCTCTCCTGTGAGTCCCCCAACTTTATAGAAGTGCAATACTAAATCCCTGCAGTACCCCTTTAATTAAAATCCATGCCCTCTCCTGTATAAGGTGTTTTTTGGGGGAAACATGGCTGACCCATCCCATTACTTGCAGGACTACCTTAACATTCAATGTGTCCATCACTAGCTGCAGCCAAATGAGTCAGAGTTGTGTATTTGGGTGTCAGTGTTCAAAATTGTTTCCATTTTCCAAAGTGCTGTAGTTGATGTCATAATTTCAAACAGGGTGGTTCTTTATATCTCCTTCGGACAGTTCAACATGGTGTTTATATGAAGACATGTAAAACTACAGAACAAAATTACAATCTCAAAGTCGTTTCACAGAACCTTTACTTATCTGATCAACCCAAATCCCCAAACAGCTCCAAACTGTTGCATATCCGCTTGGATTGTGGCTCTGGCCTGTAAACAAGCGGCATCAATTTGGAATGAATTTCTTCACCATATTCATTACTGAAGGAACTTATCTCATGAGTCTGGCAACAATTTTGCACTCAGTGACTGTATTGCGCATGAATTCACACCAGTAAGGAAGATTACTAGCTCCCTGCAGATCTGAAAGAGCTCCGATAAGTGAGAGCTCGTGTTGTTTTTTTGTTGTTTTTTATCGTTATTAATCATTAAAATAGATGTACACTTTTACACTGTTTCCACTCAGATAAATCATAATATTTTTTTTGTTTTCTATTAAAACAAAGTGAAGTAAGTTTCATGCCTCACGTCAATAATCTGGAATGATGAGGAGAGAGGGCTCTTCAGAGGCTGACTGTATTGGGACTCTCGTTCAGTTATTCAGTCAACCACCAGAGGGAGCTGCATCCCTGCTTCCCGCGGCTATGGACAATGGAGAGTTTGTGGATTGAAGTTTTATTTCAGCAAAACTGCTGAAATAAATAAATTCAAGCAATTGACTTGTGAAGAAACGGTGACAGATGGAAACTGCATTTTGTTCTGTTGTTCTTGTGCAGCAGCAGAGGATCTGGGGAAAGAGGGCCTTTATGAAATCACTCCAGCAGTATACAATGTCACCTAATAGTATTGTGATACTCAGTCTTGTGTGAGTCTTTCAACACTTTAAACAAGTGTTGGGAATTTCGCTGGCCCACAGGTCTGAGACACAGACACTGATATTACTGAAACAGAACATTAGCCTTTTATGATGGTACTGATGTACATTTAAACATTTCAAACTTTGCTGTGGTGTGAAGTGGTTGTGTTCACATGCCATGGTGTCTATGAGGAAAAAATATATATTTTAGGTCTCTAATGAGAAAGAGCTTGTGGTACTGGATATTTAAACAAATACTTTTAAATTTACCCCTTATAAAAATTGTATCTGCATATTATTGAATTTTATCATAATGACCATTCTCATGTTTTGAAATAAACATTTATATACTTATTTACTTGCATTATCTCATATTTTGAGTGTAAACTTTTCAAAAGGACAGCAGAAAGCAATGACAAAACTGCCCCAAAGCTTTGACCTCCAAGGATAATTTAAGGATAATACACTGTGCACACACAAGGACATTGTCTGAGTCACTTGGATAAATTTTGCCCCCATCAAACCCATTTAAAATCCATTAATCCACTAATTTTATTGCATACGTGTATGGTCATTAAATCAAATGTTGTTTTATTGATTCTTGCAGATACAGGGTTTCATCCAAAATTGCCAAGGCCACCTCCTACATTTAGTACAAAAACACAAATTTCCCACAAATGACAAATAAAGAAGTCAAAAACAGCAATATAAAATGTGTTGTCAGAAAATATTAAGTGCATATTAAAATGCATCTTGGTCAACTATGCTAGCATATAGCCATTTTGACCTCTCAGTTCATCAAGAGTGCAAAATAGAGCATCTGCCTCAACACTAGCCTTTTACTGGATGAGCTTTAATTGGTAAAGAGTAACAGGTGTGAGAGGGATAAGACCCAGTAAAGTGTTAGCAGGTTCTTAAAGGAACATGATACATTTTGCTGACTAAAAAAGCTTAAAAACAAATAATAACAATGAATAGCTAAAAAAAAACAAAAAAACAGAAATATGGTAACCTGAGACAAATCAACCTCAATACATTAATATGCAATAGTTTACAGATCAATACACACCAATCACAGAAAAACCAAATTTTTTGTCCAAATTCATGTCTTTAGAGAATAGTGTGAGAAAGTAAAACATCCTATGTCCTTCATGTGTGATATAATTTTTTCAGTATTTTGGTGAATTTTGTTCTATATCTGTTGATATTGTCCATATTTATGTAGAAATTTCGTGGCTTATATTTTAAGTTGGATTTTGTTTTCCCTTGCACCTGCCTCCCCCAAACCTGTTACTTGTTAACGATTATTGCTCATCCAGTATAAAAATGTGAAAATGCGCTCGTGCTCTGTTTAGCACTTGTGAGGGTCAGCGGGTGGTTGAAAGAGCTGCATTTTAGTACTATCTGTGCACAACTATTGTTGCAGTCTGCAAGAACACTAGTTGCACCACCCCACTTGAGTCTCCAGCACAAAAGCACTGAATCACTAGTGTGTGAGCAATGTGTTGTTTACAAGCTCAAGAACCTGTAAAATGCAGCTTCAAAAAGGCAAAGTCTATGCTCCATACTAATGCTTTAAGCTACAGCGCGTTACACGATTAAAGGTGTAGCATTATCTCTAGTGAGGAAAATGTGAAGTTGTAGCAGCTCTAAATCTGGCCTGTGACTGTCTCTTGCAATTTCAGGTAAAAAGAGATAAAGATGTGAACATTTTGACAGAATAGGACTGCACAGTGAAATACTACTGCACAGTGAAATGCAAGGTGCAATACAGACTACAGTCCAGAATAGATCAGCTGTATTAAGTTATCCATCTTTAATGAGTAAATCTACACCCACTATAACAAATTGCTATGATGGAGCACTTAAGCAACTGATCTATGTGGGACTTGTGGATGATTATGGTGTTTACCTTGTCAGAAAACTGATTGAATAGTCTGTAAGCCCTCGATCAGTTACTTTATCAAATTGTAACTTATTGAAGTACATCTTACAAAGTGATATCCACTATAATCTATATTAGAAACAACTCCAGTCAAAGTCAAGTGTGTGTCTTCTCTAAGAAATGCCTGTGTTCCTGAGGCCACTTAAGAGGAGGTTTAAGCTCTAATCCATCTGGGGGTATAATGGTATTGTTTAACTTGTCATGTAATGACAGCTTTCGGCCACACAGAGGCACTTGAACCTGTCCCGAGGCACAAGAATGTGGAGTGTAGAGTGGAGATACCTGCAGAGGATGACTTCACATTATGGATGTGTTAGTGAGCGTGTGATGGAGACGTGCACTCATTCCCAATCATTTTATCTAAAAGATAGCCAAATTTGGATGCAAGTCATTTATTATCTGAGTGTGTGTGTGTGTGTGTGTGTGTGTGTGTGTGTGTGTCTGGCCCCTCATGTATGTTTGCTAGCCAGTCACACTTCAGTCACCCCATGAAGCGGTGGCCTAGATAACATGGNAACTGTTCTTATGGCGTGAGCCTCCTGCCAGAGGGGAGTGACTCAGACAGTTTGTGTCCGGGGTGGGAGGGGTCGGCCACAATCTTACCTGCACGCTTCAGGGTCCTGGAGGCGTACAGGTCCCGGAGAGGTGGAAGATTACAGCCAATCACCTTCTCTGCAGAGCGAATGATACAAAAAATTATTATTGATGTCGGTATCAGCCTCAGACACCTGCACCAGTCACGCTTTAATCCCTACTTTTGATTGAGACCTGTGACTTTCCAACAGAGTCTCTGGCTTAGGGGCCCCCTGATCCCTTGGGCCCCTGGGGGCCCATTCAGTGATCATCTAAAATCTAAATGATGAATCTAAAAAGCTGAATCTAAAAAGCTGTCTACTGAATTTGATTGCTGTAGAATCTGAGGTCTGAGGTAGAAAATAGAACAATGTTGCAGCTGTTGGGTCAAAGACGAGAATAAACAGCAGCACTATTTTTAATTTGTTGCTGTTTCTGGTTCTTGATTACTGTTGAAACTGTGATGAAGAAAGAATACAGTCATTGGATATGACAAGTTAGTTTGGTAAAGTAAAGTAAGGTGTGTGTGTGTGTGTGTGTGTGTGTGTGTGTGTGTGTGTGTGTGTGTGTCTGGCCCCTCATGTATGTTTGCTAGCCAGTCACACTTCAGTCACCCCATGAAGCGGTGGCCTAGATAACATGGCAGAGCAAATCATTGTTACCCGTTTCATTTGTATTGATTTATAGTCTTATATTTCATATTACAGGGGAATGTTTTCTTAACCACATAATCATAGTAACATTAATTCTCTCTTTTAAAACACCATTTACTATCTAACACTGAAAATTGAGAGCTTAAATCAAACCTGACACTTGTCAGCGAAGGGAGAATTGAAACTGATACCGCAAAATATAATTCTTCAGTACAGATGTGAGCTAACAGCGTGTGGGATGTTTGAAGAGGATGAGAGAGAGAGCGAGAGAGATGGGAGTAGCATGCTGATGATTTAGTGCTGGTGCATCGACCGGACTGTATAAAGTGAAGATAATTGCACGGTGATAAAGCCAATCAATCACATGTTCTCCGCATACATGGTTGGATTCTCCTTGTAATAAAATAAACAATGGGCTCTTTGTCAGGTGTCGGGGTGTACTGAATGGGTTGTAAAAAAAAAAAAAGAAAAAAAAAATCAATCAGAATCCAATCGCAGAATTGTGTGGGCTTTCATAGATGGATGAGTGAACGTGTCCACGTGTTGAGATCTACCTAACCTAGATGCTTTCATGCAACACACATGTTAAGTGTGTGCTGCTTCAGCCTGCATTTACTGTTTGTGTATGTAATGCAATGTGTGTCCCTGCATGAACGCCCACTCCTGCATTAGCCATGCAAACATGCACATGTGCTGCATGTGTGGGTGTGCACGTGCATACATGTGTATATCTGAATGGAGATGGCCGGCCTTTTGCTCAGACAAAGTAATTGGGTCACATGTGTGAACGGCAGTCAAGAAGAATTTTAATCAAACTTAAGAATCCCCAATGTGCATCCCTCCGGCAATCAATTACCATCCAACTGGGGTTAATAGTAAAGAGTGCTGATAATGCACTAACTCTGTATTAAAGAAAATACAATTGTGGTGATTTCTGCATCTCAGAGGTTCTGTAACTGTGACCAAATTCCCCATGTTGAGAGCAGTATGAGTAGTCTGTGGGAAGCAGAAGAGTGTTCATCCACCTCCACCTCATGTGTTTCTTCCTCCCTCTCTGTAGCGCTTTGTCTAGTAGGTAAATAGGAGCCAGGCACTGTGAGTGATGAGTTTATTAGCTCCTGCCAGCTGTGGCCAACCCTTGGGTATTATTGGCGGGGTGGCGGTGTGTGTGTGTGCGTGTGATGTTGTCGGGGTGGGGGCTTTGGGCAGGGAATGAGGAGGGGAACAGGAGGGGCGCAGGGGAGGGAGTCGGAGACGAGGGAGTACCCCATGAGAACCAGAGAAACTCCCTGGCAACCAGAGACAGGATCAACACTAAATGGGGCGCCCCCATTCATCTAACACCAAGCAGCGACACAGAGCCAAATGACAGAGATTGAGGGAGAGGAGAGGGAGGGTGGTGCTCCTGTGTGCAAATATCTGAATGAGTGTAAAAACCATTGGAGGCTGGTCAGCAGGCGACTTCCTCCTGCACCCTCTCAAATTAGTCTGCACAGATATTAACATACAGGCTGCAAGTGTCCCTGAATGTGTCACAACACTCAGTTCCAACAATGAGAGATAAAATATGTAGAGAGAGGAGACCATGTGGGTGCTAAATGGATGTTTAAGTCCAGTTTTAAGCCCCATTAAGAATTGATAACCGTGGGAGGAAGAGATATAGATCTCTTACAGAGAACATCTTCAGCAGCCACAAGGGTGCACGTGTGCAAACGTGCCACAAACGCAACGCGTGCACGCACATGTGCACGCACAAGCCGACTCTTTGATGTTAATTGCCGCAATGTCATTCATGATGAGTCAGTGAATCGCAGAGGTGTCTGTGAGTGTGCCTCTCAATGTGAATGTAGGGCTATTAAACGGTGCGTGCGCGCGTGCCCTCGAGCTCCGCACCGGATCCTCCGGAGGGAATCCAAATGC
This sequence comes from Oplegnathus fasciatus, assembly GCA_003416845.1. NCBI lineage: Eukaryota > Metazoa > Chordata > Actinopteri > Centrarchiformes > Oplegnathidae > Oplegnathus > Oplegnathus fasciatus. The sequence goes on along the minus strand of NTHP01000067.1, from coordinate 1,595,691 downwards.
ACCACAGTGGTCAGACGCCTGCCACACCCTTTTAGAGTAAACAAAGGCAGAGACATATGAGCCATCACCCCTGGAAAAGATAAAGAAGTTGAGGGTCAAACAAGCGAATCTGGTGGTATTTACAGACGCACGAGGCGTATCTGATGGTGAGCCTAATATTGTAATTACAGTGAAATTGGCTCTTGCTTATAGATGAGAGGTTATCTCCAAAAACCGCCCCCTCGCTTTTACGCACACATGCGCAGGCCGCGTTTACTCCACACACACACATGCACACACACACACACATTCCAAAATCTACCCCTTTGTCTCGGTCGCCTCACGGCGGTAGCCCCGAAACAGGAATTCAGCAAGGAGAGGAAGAGAGAAGTGTGTATGTGTGGACCAGACTGTCTCCTCCCCCCACCATAAGCGCACACACCACACTCTCTCCTCCCCCTGTAGCCCCCCGTCCACCTCCCCTCCTCCTCCTCCTCAGCCCTGCTCGGCCCCCGTGCCTTTGTGTGTGTATGTGCGCGCTGTGAAGCTGACTGCGTACCCGAAAACCGTGTGACGGATGCCTTGTTTAAAAAATAAGCTTTTTTTGGAATTTCCAATTTATCCGTGTTATATATTCAATGGGAAATAGGAAAACCTGCAGGTGCAAGTAAAGGGGAGGAACCGGGTGGACGCACGTGAATTTCTCACTTATCCAAAGCCAGGAAATAGAAAGGAGAGGAACGCGTTACCAGCAAGTGCTGCAAATTGGACTTTCCACCATCAGCAACCCTCCTCTCTCTCTCCTCTCTCCTCTCTCTCGCCATCCCTGCTCCTCCTCTGTAGGTCTCCCCACTTACTCCCATCCAGCCTCATTCTCCCAGTCTCCTTCAGTGATCCCAGAATAGCCTCACACCGGAGCGCTCCCTGAATAATAGTGGGGGGTTTTGGATTTCGGGGTGACTTGGGAGACGCTGGAGATGGATTAAAGGGACTGTGCACCGCAAAACTGGAGCAGCACGCACGACCACGCCGGGGGGGAAGGGGGCGACGGGACTCGGTGAATTCGCGGAGCCCCCGGGACAGAGGTGAGTGCTCAGGCTGTCCGGTAGTATTGTGGCTCTCTTCCCCTGCATGCATCCCCCTGCAACCTACCGCTCCTCAGCACATGGTTTTCACGTTTCCATAATTGATGATCTCATACGCAATCTGCTGATTTCTGCTTGTGATGGAGTAACAGCTATGTTTTTAATACCCTGTACAGCATTATGTTCTTTTATTGTGGCTCCTTTTTCCATTTAGTGGCTACTAAAAATCTAAACTATAGCCTCCAATAGGTGATTACATTGAGAGGGATACCAGTTTAACATGATGGTTGTTTTCTTCTATGTAAAGGTGGGTGAGCTAAGTTGTGTAAACCCTCCTCCACATCAAGTGGAGCATATGGCCCTTTATGTCTCTCTGGCTGCTCAGGGCCCTGCAGTGGACATGGCTTTGCGGCTAGCACTGTAACTTTCTTGATGGATGGATGAGTAAATGGTGAATGGAAAATGGATAAACTGTACTGTTACACTTAATGTTCATCTCATTTCAAGTTCATGTTTGTGAGCCATGGGTCATAAAAGAGCAGCGGCTTTACACTGTGGATTCTGATTTTAATGCTTAGTCAATGTCCTGTTGGGAGACATCATGGATCCATGTCAGCACTACTATACTATATACTATACTATATGGTAATATCGTAAATACTATAGAGAAATTCTTCTTATGGCAAATAATTGGGTGTTTTTTGCTCTAATTTGACAAAATTCCAATTCATAGTAATGTTCTGAAAACTGGACTGTCACTTTTCTTGGACATGATTACAGCGTATTCTTAAGAACATGTTAACTAGAATGGCACCATCACATATTCCATTTGAAATTTGGTGAACAGTTAAGCCAAAGAAAGATTCTCCTTTTACATCAAAAGACATAATAAGAATATTAAAAATATGTTATCAAAATGTTTTCCCCTTTCCTTAAAATCATTTCATAACTCCTAAAGTTCAAACACTCAACTATATTGTAACACGCTAAGGCTGCAACTAACAAGTATTTTCAATATTGATTAATCTGCTTGTGATTTCCTTGACTGATCGATTATTCAGTTGTTTTTAAAACATCATCAAATAATGAAAAATGTAGATCACAGTTTGTTAAAGCCTAGAGTGACGTCTTCGAATGTCTTGTTTTGTCTGACCAACAGTCCAAAACCCAAAGATATCAAGTTCACTATCTCATGACGCAAAGAAAAGCAGTAAATCCTCACATGTGAGAAGCTGAAACTAGGCAGTGTTTGGCATTTTTGCTTGAAAATTAACTGAAATAATTATCAAAATAGCTGCAGATTAATTTTCTGATTATCAACTTACTGATGAATTGTCTGATCGCTTCAGCTCTATGCCATGCAGTGCTGTGCTGTGCTCAAATGTCTAATAATATCCACTAACATATGCTATAACATACTGTATATGGGCTACAAATTAAAGGAAAAACCAGAATAAATGAGTGGAGATGCTTCTGAACAGGGCACGAGGGGTCACTGAATGGTTTGATGAGTATGAACATGATATGAATCCATGGCCTTCTCAGTCAACAGATCTTCACGCAGCTGAACACCTGTAGGAGATCTTGGCCTGGCGTGTTAGACAGTATTCACCAACACCATCGTAAAAACCCCAAAGGAGGGAATAATTTAAGGGAAGAATGATGTTAATCCCTTCAGTAGCATTCCAGAGACTTGTGGAATCTATGCTAAGTTACACTGAAGCTTTTTCTGGTGGCCCAACGCCTTACTAAGACACTTGATATTGGGTTTTCCTTGAATTTGTCACCCGTAAATATGTACATATGTTATACTACACCATATCACCATAAAATGTAGCCAACAACACTCGTCTGACGTACAAAAAACTCATTGCACTGCGCTGTACTGTGCAATACCACACTACACTACTAGTCCATATTAGTCTGTCTCTAACACCTCACCCCACCCCTCCCGCCTGGGTGGTCACTGAGTCTTGTATCTTCCTGGCTGTCTGACTGACTGACACCCTGTTTCTGTTCACCGCAGGCTATACAACCCACCTCCTTCACACACATACTGTGCATACACTCAGGCGAGATGTGCACAAATTGTTTCGACTAAACACACACAAACACTAGCATGATGTTTGCAAGCGCAAGCGTACAGCAGCTAAAGACTACACGCATTTTGCAGTCGCACACACACATGACGTGCCCCAGAGGACAGATGCTGGTGTGACAGATAAACGAGCCCCTTTCTTCAGTAAAGAGGCTCATTCTGTGTATGTGTGTGTGTGTATGTGATGTGAGTTGGGGTGAGGTTTAAGTGCTGACTGGAGTAGGTCACTGAGACCAAGCGGCTGGGAGAGTGAGACCGAGGACCCAGCGTCTTCCTAAGCTGCTTTCAGCTACACTGGAATCCATCCATCCCAATATCCTCCCTGTCTCTGATCCTCACCCGCCACCAACCCCCTCTCCCCCCACCAGCACTACCAGACATACACAAACTCGAGCTACACTCTTCTGCTTTTCGTTTCTTT
>NTHP01000067.1:1573608-1592093 GCA_003416845.1 Oplegnathus fasciatus | reverse complement strand
TTTTATCATTCTTCCTCTTTACGTCTTTGATCTCCACTTATCTTGTCCCGGGTTCTTTCCTATTCTCCTCTCCTCTCCTCTCCTCTTCTTTCCTCTTCCCTTCATTTCTAGCGGTCATGGAAATTAGACTGTAGAAGTCTTTGATTCTCTGTGCCTTACACCGCCTCAGGGTCAGGCCCTCTTATCTTGGAGAGAAAGAGAGGAACAGACAGAAACAGGGAAAGGAGGATGGAGATAAAAAGAAGGGGGGAGAGGTAGAGAGAGAGAGGTGTTAAGACAGAAGGACAGACAGCGAGAGAAGGGAAGGTGTAAAAGGGTAGAAAAAACAGAGATGGGGATTTGTAGACAGATAAACTGCCAAAAGACAAAACGATGAAAGAAAGGCAGAGAAAGGGCCAGCGAAAGAGAAATAAGCAAAGCGAAACAAAAAAAGAGCAAAAAACAAATAAAATGGAGAGGCAGAAGTACAGAGAGGCAGAAGATGACAGCGGCACAAAGAGGTAGAGATGCCTAGATGGCTTTCAGCCAATATACCTTTCTCGAAAGAAAAGCCTCAAATAAGCTGGTTCTGTGCTCATATATTAAATTTGACCATTTGCGTGCCAAAAAAGGGAAATTGCAAGTAGAAAATGACATTTACACAATCATGAAACTGAAACCCGATCTAAATAGTGTAATTAATTTTAGTTGGGTCTGCTGTGACATAATGTGTGTTCATCACATTGACTATAATGCAATTTATACTAAAAAGGCAATATTGATCAAACAAAAGTAACCAAGATATCAGAAAAAGAGACTGGGAACTAGAGGTAATACAGAGAAAGAAAAATAGAGGTAAAAGTGTTGGTAAAATGAAGGCAGATTGGTAGGAAAGAGGTGATAGATGGAAGGTGATTGAGAAAGTGATAAGTAAAATGGTTCATGGGAGCAGGGGGGGATACTGAGATACAGAGATAGAAAGACAGGCAGAAATAGGGAGCTGTAGGGAGAGCTGTGAATATTTAACTCTGTTTAGTTTTCCATTTGGGCCCTTGGCTCTTCCTTCTCTCAGAGGCCTTCTGATTGCCTACAGGTTACTGATGTCTGTATGTCTATGAGTTTGTCAGGAGGATGAATTTAGTGTGAAACAACCATTTGGAAGTGAAAAACTTACTTTTGAATTATTGTGTGTGTGTGTGTGTGTGTGTGTGTGTGTGTGTGTGTGTGTGTGTGTGTCTATGCCTCATGGTGCCTGTCTGAACATGTAACAATTACAAACATCTTTCATCCATTCAGCTTAATTTATACTTCCCTCTACAACTCATCCTTAATGTTTAATGTAATTTAATTCAATGTAAGTTGTGTAGCAGTTGGCCCGTCCACATCAAAAAGCTTTACTCTATGTTCCTTTTAGCGTCACAATGATTGTGCACTCACCTTCACGCTAATCCTCTGACAATAGAGAACATATTCGTATTGTTATCTTATTGCTGGCACAAGCTTACCTGTATCACCATTGTATATCTAAATGTAATATTCTGTGTTGAATAATAACTGATATAATCTCTTTGATTCTTTTCATGAAATGTCATTCTGGAGAGGATGTTGACACTGTTGTGATTTGAGATGCTGAAATTCTTTTAAACAAAGGATTATGTAGTGATATAGGTCTGTGGCTGCTTTAATCTCCCACTGGGTGTGTGTGCTGGGGGAGATGTGGGGGGCTGGTAGATTTGAAGCGATCATACTCTGAATCCCAGAGGTCTGCGTACAGACCATGTAGACAGACAGATGGGTTGTTTTTAGTGATGCTGTTGAATATTGCCACTAATGCAAAGGATCAAAGGAGATCAGAGGCAACCTTTCACCTCAGAGGCAAAGTCTATGAGAAGAGGAGGCTGACCTGGTTGCTGGTGCCTATGTAACAGGCAACTGAAAGGTCTGCACACCTTGACTGAAGTTATGGGCTGAGGGAAATCTCCATATCAGTATTTGAAGCACCCATCAACCCCATCTCCAGACAAGAACGTCAATATTGGATGACTCTGCGAAACCCCAGATAACACTTTTTGTTTTACATTCAGGGCCAACATTCTTTTAATTCTTTCTTTCTATGTTATATGGGCATCTATACAACTATGGTTTATCTAGGCAACTATGGTATGGTTAAGGTTAGGGAAACATTGTGGTTACGGCAACAAAAAAAAATATGGTTAAGATGTGTTTTAGAGTCATCTTGATTGCATACAAAGTCAATGGAAAGACACAGAAGATGCATATTCACAAGTTGAATGAGTTGTTGCCATCATGGCATGCTTAAAATTAGAGAAGGTGGCACAAATGTGACAAAGTTGTGTATGAGAACTGAGACCTTCCTGACTCTGACCATTTGAGGCCAGATGTAGGTCCACAAAGGTTTGCGTTGGTGGAAAGAGGTGAGAGTCTCTCCCAAGCCCCACCAATAGGTGTTTGTCAGGCCCTTTCAGCACCTCGAGGGATTTACACAGTCTGTTTATGAATAGGAGATTATGCTTGGGGGTCAGGTTGTCTGGATGTCCCCCATCGCTGCACGTTACCTGCTACAGTATGTGCACAAGCTTACAATATGTGTGCATTAATGTTTTGTGTGTTGTGTCATTTCTGTGTTGGGGGAGCAGCTGCCCCCATCAGAAGGAAAGAGTCATGATGGGGATAAGGTACAGTGGGCTTTGCTTTGTCCCTTGCAAGGCTCCCTTTGTCTGGAGATCATCTACTATCCCAGCCTTAAGAGGATTACCACATGTTATGACATTAAACTGGAAGCACAGTTATTATCTCCTTCCGACGACAAGCCTTCCGCCACATAAGCGGACTACAAGCAGCTATGCATTACCAAGCACGTATATCAGAAGAAGTGGGCGCTTACAGTTCACTGCAGCCTCACTTTACCTGTGATGTTTGATTTATAATATTATGTAAACAGATTTCTGTGCTACGCAACCAGTGTCAGTCATGTGTTTAGCATTCCTTATGCATGCATACCTTCTGAAATAGGACTATGTAGTTAGTTAGATTTATGGTGTGCATCCACCGCTCTATCTCTCCGGTGCACAACACATCAAGGTTCTTCCATCGCCTCCTGTGCCTGGTCAAAGCATCATGCATACTGACACATTTGTTTGTGTTCATATCCCCTTAGAGCTGATGGAAAAGGAGAGAAAGGGGAGAGATGAAAGGGGGGAGTGCAGGAATAAAAGTGGGATGAGAAATGAAAGAGTGGCAGAAGAGGGAAAACCAATTGGCAAGTTGGAGACTTTTTTTTTTTTTAGTTTAGAGAGTGTGTGCTCCATATTGCCATGAGCTGCCACATACATTGGAATTGAAACCCCAGCTGGCAATGAGAAATCCATTGTGATTTTTTTTTTTGCTAGTCTCCAACCTTTTTCAAATCATGTATTCCTGTCTTCCAGGTGGAGTTATTATTTTCTTCCCTCGTATTACACCACTATAAAAAGTCCTTCTCCCCCTTTGCCCTTTTTAAAAGATGTGTGAATGTTTGGCTTGTGGGTTGCTAAAGAATAAATTAAAAAAAAGAAGAAAGCCCTGCTGGTATTTCTATAAATAATGGTTTGGCTTCTCCTTGGCAACCTTCGAGGCTGAGCGCCTGGCATACAGCACCCCCTAAAGTGTCTTCAGAATTTATCTGGTCCTGCACCCAACAGTATTCATCACAATGTAAAATGCCGCGCCTCTGCAATACATCACAATCCGGCCACAGGGCCGCCGTAAATCAAAACTACAATGCCCTTGACGTCTGCATTAGGCCCATAAACCACTTTTTTTTTTCTATTCAAGCCCAATGGACGGTGCTGGATCCTCGTTGACCACAGCATCCGCACATGTGTGTGTGTACTAGCGTGTGTGTGCATGTAAAGCTGTAGGCAGTTGTGAGGGGAGTTCTGGGTAGTGTGACGGCAGGCGGAGACTGTCTGTGTCTACGTCTGTCCCTGGCTTGACTGAACAGTGATTTATGGCCTCTACCTGCTCAGTGGCTTTGGTCCAGACTTGGTGTTGTCTCTGCACTGCACAGCCAGAGATCTTGATGAGAGTCATGTCTCCTCTGTTACAGTGTTCCACCAGACCCTCATATACATCCACACGGTAACAAGCAGTGACGGCCACACCTGTGTATGTGGTGATTTGTGACGTATTTAAACAGATCAGGCACATGCACAGACGCGTGCAAAACGCATTGTGGATGCAGCATGGGGGGAGTAGTTTCAACATTATTAGTATTTAAGGGCGAGGAGTGAGTGTGTTTGACTTTTAGATTGGCTTAGCAGCTAGAGATCAGTGGCGAGGCTCAGATGTGTCCAGCTGGTTTCCACATATGCACCAGCTCTATGTCTGCGGCACGTCCGAGAGCACTTTGTTCTCGTCTCCTCTAGTCTCCTGTACCGTTGAGATATCTTGACTGAAGCTAGTGTTTTATGACTTGGTGTTTTAACACAGCAAGTCCTTTGCCTCCCAAGGAGAATGGAGGGTTTCTTTTTTTTTGTGACTTTTAAAAAGCAATGAGCATGAGTTCTGTACAAAAAAAAGTTTTTTCTCACTCTCTCTTGTCATTTGTATGCTTGATGGGAGTTTTTTCTCTCTCTGGGGATTACAGAATAACCTCCACAACTCTCCTGTGGCTGTCGTTAGCCTGCGGAATAGCCCACAGAGGTACACGCAGCCAAAAACCTGCAACAAGCACAGGGTGCAGCAGCTTTGGCAGTGGATTAAATACAAAGCCTTGGGCGTATGGAATAAAATGCTCCAAATTGATTTGGCCTGTGCTGCTAATAACATTTCATTAACACAGGTCCATTGCCTGCATGCTTGGTGATAGTTCAGTAGACCCCCATTAGACAGAAGGCAGTTTCGTTCACTTTAAAAGGCTGTAATATTGATGCAAGTTAATGGGGTTTGTGTAGATACTTTATTTGTATTGCTTTCAGTGATTCCCAGTTTGAAATGGTTGTGTTGTTTGCTTGAATGTTTTTGGATGGCTTTCATCCCGTTGGTGTAGTTCAGAATCACAACAAAACAGGGAAAGTTTTAGAGAATATATTGTGCCGTTAGAGACATCAGCCCCAGTATGAAAATATCAATGCATACAAAACAAAAAGAGGGAAAGGATTGTGGTTGGAGAGGGCAGAGAAAGTAAAAAAAACAAATGATGTGTTTGGAGCATTGGACTTAATGCAAGAACATTTTCATATTCTTATTCTAAAGCTCTCTTATTTTTTCTGGTAGGGTTGCTCATACGAATGTTCCATGTTGGATTCACCAAACTCTCTTAACTGTATAAACCTGCCGTAGATTGTGTGTTTCAACCTGATAAATGCCACCTGTTAGTGAGGAGGTGCGTGTTTGTCAGATTTGATCATTGGCTTATTTTAATTCTCCCAAACTGCTCCCCAAAATATAACAGTGCCTGTTGTGGGGAAGTTTAATTCACAAAAATGTTACTTCAAGTAAAAAGAACAATTTCTCACCGTGGATCTTCAAGTCCTGCTGTTGTAAATCAGCAGAGAAAACAAATTTAGCAGTGCCAGTTGTCATATGGGACACAGAACATTTAAAGAATATAAATACAGCTGCCAACCATGCGTCATCAGAACAGCGGCATGCTGTGACAGAAATAAAGAGGGAATAGTCTGACATGAAGTTAGATGCTAAATCTTGATCACCTGCAGCGACTTCCATAAAGACCCTGAGGCAGATGTTGGTTTGAGAAAAATTTCGTAGCAACTACAAAACTGAAAAAGTAGGCATGTCAAAATATGGCAGGAAAAAACATAATTTGGCAAGCCATGATGATGGTGATACGGTGAATCACATTTTCACAAACATTTGCTAATTAGCACTAAACGCAAAGAACAGCTGGGGCTGTCAGTTTTGCCGGAATTTTGTATTGGAAGTATTGGAAAAATCTAAATTTTGACCCGATGATGACACTAGATGAAAAGAAAAGGGATCACCAAAGTTATTAGAATTCATTTTGAGGGGGACATGAATGTGTGTACCAAATTTCATGGTAATCCATCTAAGAGTTGTCGAGACATTTCACTCAAAACCACATGGTTGGCACTAAAGAGACAGTCAGTCATTAGAATTCATCCTCTGGAGACCATGACTGTCTGCACAGAATTTCATGGCAATCCATCCCATAGTTGTTTAGACCAACATTGCCATCTTATGAGCTGTGTCGCTAGCATGGCTAAAACAGATGGTCAAAATCGAAACAGCAGAGGCAGAGATATCCTGACTTTCAGTCCCTAGTATGAGTCAAGCTTCAGAAAAGCTGGATGCTAACAGTTCCCATAATGCAACTCAGTAGCATCTTTCATTTGACCCTCCCTGCCCGTCAAATACCCTCATCTTTTAATCTCCACTCCTCCAGTTCATAACATGGGTTTCTGAAGTCTCAACATAACATCATCAGGGTAATGTTCTCAGACTTTAGAGAGATCCTCTAGAGCCACAGAAGACATTATACAACTGCTTTCACAGGCTTAGTAGTACTCCTAATGACGGGTCAACGGCCCTTTATGTGTAAAATTGGTCCTTAAAGGCATTATAGTGCCTAAGAATGAGAAAATTGGTGACTGAAGTTCTCTTAAATCACTTATACGTGCCACTTAAATCTGTTCATACGAGTGGTTCTTGCATGATGCCCGATGTGTGTATTTCTCTGCCATATGTCATATATGAGTATTTGCTACAGTACCTACATGTCTGCCTGTCTGCCACTCAAACACCAAGCCTCAGTGTTCAGAGCTTGAGCTCTTATGATTCCACACAGTGTTTTCTACATCTCGACCACCTACCGGCACTACACTGGCACTGAACTTACACACCCGCCACACACACCTGCTCTCCTCTCAGTGCTCTCAGCAGGCCTGCCGCCAGTCTCCTCAGCAGTCAGCCAATCAGTCACTGCTCTGTAGTTTAGATCAGACGGTGCTGCCCTCATTGGCTGACTCAGAAGCAGGCAGCCAGGCTCACGGCAGCGTTTTGGGAGAGAGCTGCTCTCGATTGTTTTGTTGCAGAATCAGACATCCCGTATCCAGGGCAGGGCTGTTTCATTAGTTTAATGCTTCACCAGGTTAGAGGTTTCATTAGCTAAATGCACCCTTTCTTCTCTAATCAGATCAGCCAAATCAGATCAGTCTGTATCATCAGCTACCCTTTTCACATGAGGGGATCTCCTGCTGTACCAAATATTGGAAGTACAATTATTGTCCCATGAGATTTTGTCAAACTCTCTCTCTCTCTCTCTCTCTCTCTCTCTCTGTCAGGCTCCTTTTTTTCCCTCTCTCCCTCACTCTCTTCTTCTCATTCAAACAGAATTATTGCTTTCCCTCCACAAAGATCGTACATGCCAAATACGTCAAAAATTGCTTTTTCTCGTGCCTCTGTTCACTTTGCATTCTGCACGCTGCGACTCCTGCCTGTGAGTGTTTGTGCGTTTCCTTTTCTCTGTTTTCTCATTCATTCTTACCCAATGCTGCAGTCATGGCGAGGGATGAATCCACAATTGCCCCATTTCTCAGAGGACTAACTTCAAGGAGAAAACTCAATCTTCTGAAATGTTTCGTTCTAAAAAGGCGGCTCAGGACTGACATGAATGTAGCCTGCGAAAAGTCAGGCCTTGAATTCAGCAAATGGAAATAACTTGAATACAGTAGATAACCTTTTTCTGCATCGCTCTAGAGTTTGGACAGTGCTGTAGGTGCAGGGTGGCTCCTGATAGGTTGGGCATTGTACAGCACAAATTAAAAAAATTGCCACCAAAAAATCAAACGTCTGGCAGTCTGAAAAGCACCAGCAGCTGAAGCTCATTTTAGCCTCCCTTTATCTCTCTAATGTCGAGCCCATGGGTATTCTTGAACCTCCGACCTCACTTCCCTCGGCCTATGCTTTTGTTTTCACATGCCGCCTCCTTCCTCTGGGGAGATGGAGGTGAAGCTAACTGATGAGATGTCCTGATAATTTTGTAATGTTGCTAGCTCTTAATTTTTTTTTTCCCAAGCAGGAGCGGTGTTTTGAGACTTTCATCACTTTCCTCTCTGTCTTTGTCACCAGCCTCTCAGACAAGTGATGCAGTGCAGATTCGCCTGTGTGTTTTTCAGGTGTGTAGGTGTGTATTTGTGTCCATAAGTATATGAGGATATTTCAAAACTTTTCAAAGTTATATTATTATAATAAGATGTATGATATTATTATATCAGAATTTTTTTCTTTGCCAGGACTTCTTTCTCAACAGTAACAGCTTTATAAGGCTCAGTACTGGTATTTACTCTTTCCTTTGATCAGTCCAGACATGAAATTGTCTTCCTGCTGTCCCAGGAATGGTGAACTGTTTTTTTAGGCTGGTGATTATCCAGAGTAATTGATACACATGAGAGAGTGGACTCTTAGCTTTCAAAGTGGAGATGGTACAGTTACATAAACACCCGAGTAAACTACATAAAAAGGGAGGAAACATTGCATTCAATTTGCATAGTAATTTTTGGCCCTCTTATGTGTTCATAAACCTCACATGAGTGTGTCTGCAAAAGCAGAGAGTGATAAATAAGTAATATGAACTAAGCCTGCTTTCCTCTGCTCTTTCGGGAGCTGGTGTGTTTTTGTGTGTTTCATGAAGTCAACATGTTAGATTGTGGTCAAGGGCTCCAATATACCTTTTCAAACACAAACACACCTCCAATGATGACGAGAATCATTTTGTATATTTCTGTTTATTTTTCTAAATTGAAAATGCTTCAAAATGAAAATGAATTTTAAACCATGACACATCCAGTGCATTTACATACAGGGCAGTCAGAAAGTGTTAGGATAGTGCTATGTTTTTCATTTTTTGACTCTACTCCACCACTTTGGATTTACAATGAAACTATGACTATGAAGTTAAAGTGCTGACTTTTAGCTTTGTAAGCGTTTGAGGTTGTTGCCATCCATACTTGGTGAGCGATGTAAGAATGGTAAGAATTTTTATATTGTATATAGTCCCCTAACTTTATGACAGTGCAGCAGGACTTACTGTAAACATGCAGATTAAGCAGCCAAGGAGCATTTTTATGGCTAAACAGTGAAATGTTCTTGACTGAGTCATCTGACCTCAATTCAGGTGATCATTGTTTTTCACATGCTAAAAGAAGCCCCTGAACCAAGCAGGAAGCAAAGTTGAATTCAGTGCAGAGCGTCATCACAGAAAATACAAAGTGGATGTCTGTGGGTCGAATACATAAGCTGCTCATTGACTGCAAGGAATTTGCCACCAAGATTAAATATGACTTTATTTAAGTTTATGTTAAATTTTCCCATTGCCCCACCCCTCTTAGTTCCTGTTGCTACGCCTGTCAAGCTCTCCATTCTCACGCAGAACATACTGTACGCAGTTTACAATGATAATGGTGGCAGGTTTATCACTCGAAATTTTTTCAAAGGCTGGGTCCTTGATTTCAGACAGAGGTACACAAAAGGAAGCATCTTATTTCCTGTTGGCTCCCCGCACACATGAATGGGATAAAATGATTTAATCTTACGGCTCTTTTTGACATTCCAAATGTTATTGGACCAAATTGATCAAATTCTGATAATAAAAAGGGTCATTTCGGGGGGTTTGGGACACTCTGTCAGGTATTCACTGTTTTACAGCAGCTCCTTTTCCAATGATTGTGTATTGGAAAAATGCTTTCTGGGCCAGTGCGCATCACATAATGAAGGCGGAAGTTGCAATACCCCGTTCGTTCCTGGGGGCTTGGAAAAAATCAAAAAGCTTGACAGGCCTGTGCTGTGCCTAGTTACATTTGCCTTATTGGACAATCACTGTTTTGGGGACTTAATGGTCTATTCAAGTCCCCTTGAACAGGGGGATTATTTATACAAAGAGCTACATTTCCTATACTGTCCATATTATATAAATGGAAAGACCATCAAACCTAAAGCTGGAGGTCAGCACTCCCTCATAGTCATTGTGTCATTTCTAATCTGTGCAGTGCAGTGCAGAGCAAACACAATGAAAAATGCGTCACTATCCTCACACTTTGCAACTGTAATGTACATTACACAACACAATATTGTCTGCATGACTATTGAACGTCAGTGTACCCGTACAACAATGCAACTCACACCATACCATGTTTACAGCACCAGTACAACAGACTTTCATTGACTGAACATAATAGGTAACATACTATGTAAAAGGAATGTGTAAATAAAAAGACTTTTGCTGTAAGTTTCAACATGTTTACAGCACAGACATGGGTTGCTAGTAATAAAATAATCTGTTATACAGTAGATCCGAGGAGAGTTTGCTGTACAACCTAAAGCAGGCTCAGGTCATATGGTGCTTATTAATAATAATAAAATGCACAACAGTTTACCCAGAGACCACAGAGGAAGAGCAAAACATTTGAATAATGGCATCCCATTCTGTTGTAAAGGATAATACCGCGTCACTTACAGTTAGTTTTACCAGTCACTTATTTTTTGTATTTATAATATAGACTTTATTGTGTCAGACTGGTTTCCAGACTCATAACAATATGACTGTAAGGTGATTTTTCTGAGGGATTAATTCCTGGCAGAGACTCGCACTTTCTCACAGTGGGTGTCAGGTGACTGACAGCAAGCGAAGTGTAATGTAATAAACCCACTGATGTGAGACCGTTCCATTCTGGGAACAGCGATGAAACCAAAACTTTGACAATTCCAAATGAAGGATGCATGTTTACGGCTATACATTGCCAACCTGGCAATTTGCAAGTCTGTGTGTGTTGTTTTTTTAATGTTGTAGAAAAATTAATGGAGCCAAATGGCCTCGGCCGAGAAGAGAGGAGAGGCCTGTCATTTCCAAATATGTTGACTGTGCAGACAAAATTTCAGTTTCAGACTACCCTGAGCTGGCACTGGTCGCATCTGAACTTGGATCCGACTCATTAGTTACCAAACTTCATCAGATAGCATTTTCTACAAATAGCGACAACTATATATTACTTATATTAACATCTTAAATTCTGACAAAATCCACTGTAAGAACCTATTTTGGGGGTCTATTCTGTGATTGGCTTGCTTGGACGGCTGGTATAGAGGTATTTTTGGTAAGATATGTAGTTAATGCTTATAAAATCATACCATTCCTACTTTCTAGAAAGTAGACATAGAGTCATTTTGCTTTTTAAACAGTAGGTTTTCATTGCTTGACCCTCATCTGCACCACAAAATGAGTCGCATCAGTCCAAAGGGATGAAGCTCCAAGGTCTGGTCCCCCTGTTCTACCACAGGCTCCAAGTTAGTGGGAACGCCACAGAAATCCTGCTTCATCCCCTGTGAGTCTACTTCTCAACACATGGCTAATTGGGGCAAATTACCCTCCTCCCTGCCGAAGGACTTTGTTGACATTTCAAGAACCAGGTCATGGGCGTTTCGAGAGTGAAATGGCAATGGTTGTATTATAGCCTTTAATGTGGTCAAAGTTGACCTACAGAGCTATTTAAATACAGTGACATCAGAGTGGGTCACTTTGAGTGGCACTCCTGAGGCAGTGTAGCCGAGCTCGTTCTCTAGCGTGGTAGTTACCTTTGGAGCACAAGGTGAAACTGTCTGCCAATCTGACTGAGTCATTGCAGGAGAAATGAGAGGACCTCGCAGTGAGGCATAATGTTAGGATTGTAGGGGTGCCAAAGTGCCCAGAGAGCTGGTCCACAGCCTCTGTTTACACACTGCTGGAGAGAGTATTCAACCTGGATGAGGTCCCACTACTGGACAGGTCTCACACAGCACCGCAGCCAGCAACCAAGCAGGGGGACCTACTGTGTGCCACTGGGACTGGGACTGCCTGCAGTACTAACACCATCCAGTACCTCCATAAGAAAACACGAAGTGGAGTCATCAACAGAACGAAACTGAGTAGATGGTTAAAACTGGGGAAAATACTTGTCAAACAATGATACCATGTGACTAACCCACTGTGTGTGGAGGCAGATGGGGTCGCATTCCAGATAAACTGCTAATTAATTCTAGTCATGAATTATTGCTAAATATGGGTTTCAATAAACAATGAATCTTCATTTATGTATGACATGGAGTGCTGTCAGCATGCATGAGAGGAAGAGGATTTTACAGCTTGTTAGTTAGCAAAGTGAGGGTTGGTTCATGTTCCTCCACCATAAAAAACACTAACAAGCTGGTGGTTCGTTGGCCGCCAGTGTTTTCCAGCCAGACTGATGTGTAAACTGATTAAGCCACTTGATGTTTGAGCTTCATTTTGACTGTAAATTGTTAATCCAGGGCTGTTTAGGGGCTTTTGCTTTGTTGCATTTGGAAGAAGCAAATCAACAGAACTCCAGTCTGTTTCCTTGTAGAACTTTTGCTCTGCTGCAACCACGTGCTCAACCCGTTGTGCACTCAGCTTGACCTTGTTTTTAATTTGCCAGTAAACTGACACACTGTGCCACCTCTACAAATATAATGTTGGACTGTGTAAAATGTTTACTGATATTATTAAGTTTTGCGTCAACTATTACTATGTGAGGGTATAATTTTTAAAGTCAGATTGATGTGAGTTAGCACATGGTGAAAATTATAGCATGAAACACTGGAAACAGGGTGAGCTGTACAGCTTTCCAACTCAGTACATTTCTCATGACTGCCTTGGAGTCATACTTTCACCATACCTGAGCTGAGAGCTGGAATGGATACTGTGCTTCGTGTAATTACAATGTGTACTGATGCTGTGCTGTGTAACTAGGCTAGGTCAACTTTTTGTTACAAGGACACATGTTGATAACAGAGTACAAGTCTGTCATTTTTTTTGGTGGCAAAAAGCCCCCAAAATGCATATAATTAGATCAGGTTTACACACATTTTCAGTCTAAAGCTTCAGTCTAACGCTAAAGTAAAAAAAAACAAAAGGATCGAAACAAGGATGGAGGGAGAGACAGAGAGAGAAAGACTTACAAATAAAGTCTTCAACTCTGTGCATCAGATATTGGCTGCATCTTATCAACTCGTTTAATTAGGATCAGTGATTGATTAAACAAGAGCCAAAGGCGAATTTATCTTCTTTTTAATTTGAAAAGATCGAAAAGATGTCTACCGATTACTCTGTCTGCATGACACCTCCCAAGTTTTTTTTTTAGGATTCCAATCTTTATTTTTCCCCCTCTGCAATCTAACTTGTTTAAGAATCCATGTCTCAAGTTTTCCCCGAGGTCCGTTTGCACTGCCTCCTGAAAAGACTGAGCCAGGTCTAAAGTGAGGAGATGTTTGCCCTTTGAACAGAGTGTCACCTTAAAGTAAAAGAGTCACTTAGAAGTAAAGTGTATAGCCAACTGTGGTTGTCTCAACTCACCACTTTAAAGCTTTTAAAGATTGTTGCCATCACTTTTTTCTTTGAGGGGAATATCCAATCTTCTTTTTTCTTTTTGTTTTTCATTGTAGCTCAAATCCATAGTCTTCTAGTGTTGCAATTACAGAACATGTTTTAGCCTGGGTTACCCTTGCTGATTGCAGGGCTTACTTTACATTGCAGCTCACATCATTCAGAGTAATGGGCCTGTAGATGAGATTTGGCACTTGGACAGAACAGCAGTGAATCCATCCTTCCACCCAGCCCTGCCCCCGCGAGCATGAAGCACTGCAAAGTGATGGGGGAGAGCAGAGGGGAGGGAGGAATATGTAATAGTGGTGAAAGCACATTTCTGTTTCTTAAAAGCTCCATCCCGAGATGCTTCACTCCATGTCTTACCCTGTGATTGTGCCAGCTCGATGAAGTGTATTAGCCCCTGCCCCAAGATGACCACAGAGGCAATTTTAGCACCAGTGCCACCAGGCCTTCCCAAGTCTGATATACAAAGTGTTGCAATTACATGGCCCCTTATGTCACAAGCTATCAGTCGCCATGTTATGTAAAACCATTTTGCCATCAGGGAGAATAGATGTTCCTGCACTTTCACCTTGTAAATAAAAAAAATCTCAGCAAGCTGAGACTAACTTGACCACACACATGTGCATATTCGAATGTGTACACGGGCATGAATGGATGTGCATGTCTCCTTCCAAGTCTGTAAATGAACATGGACTCGGGTAACCTTTCCAGCTGGTAAGCTTTGGTGAAGACGTGCTGCAGCATATCCTGTCTCCTTAACTCTATGTCCTAGTGTCACACCAGCCCTGAAGACTACTGTCACTTTTCATTTGTCACCACCTAAATAAGAACACGATTATCCTTCACATTGACTTTTCCCACTCTATTGACTTGCCACCCTTGAGCTGCTGCCCAAGTCATATAAAAAGTGCATCTTATGACAAGCAAGTGTCTTATCTTTGGCTTTCATCTGGACTTAATGTATTATGTCGTACAGCTGGTGTGGTACTATATGTGTCTGCAACAGTGCAGGTGCCCGCACATCCTACCCGGCTTGGCGACCTTTTTCCTCAGCCTGAGTTGAACTCAGCTTTAGTGAACAAGCAATTGTTTCTTTTGGGGATGTGATTTTAAAACAACATTTGCTATCCGACTCATCTAAAAAAAAGAGTCAGAGGGAGACAGAGACAGACAGACAGAGAGAGAGGGAGTGGGCGAGCGATCGTGCAGACTGCTGAGAGAACTGAGACTGAAACTTAACTTTATTTAGTACTTATGTAATGTAATTCTGTGTAATTCCGTGGTTTAGCAGTGATGTGTTTAGAGCTACGGTGTCAGACTGCAGTCTGTGTGAACGCTGACTGCAGTCTGATATGAAAGAGTCCAGTCTTCAGTGGACCCATATCATATACACACACACACACACACACACACACACACACACTGGCGTGCATACAGTATCTTTGCTAGTTGGTACTGCATTTTATTACTGCATTTGTAATGAAGACACTGGGGAAGCGGAAGAAGACTACATTAAATGGTAGTAGTGTGTGCAATAGAGGGGGAAAAAGGAGATTTAGCCATAAGCCCTTTCACTGTATCAAATTTACCAAGCCTTGTAGATCCCCTGTCAAGTGAGCTTAGTTCTTAACCCAGATATTAAAATGCGTTTTTCAGAGCACGTGTATGACACGGTCATTGTTGGATGAGGATATAGATATGCAAATGGAGAGAGAATGGCATTTTGGCAAAAAGAGAGAGACAGCCTCTATGTTCATGTCTGTACATATGTAGAGACTTTCTGCATGCTCTGCGCCATCTCAAGTTACGTGACACAGGCCGAAAGCATGACCAATCCTTTTTCATTAGCGCAGGGTGCTAGTGTGCAGTCTGTGCAGGCCAGGAAACAGGTGTTGTTATAAACTTTAGCAGGTGATTGGGGTCTGGTGTGGCATGTGTCACCCCGTATGCGCACACATCTCAAGAGTTGTGTATATTCGCACTTCATTCATCACTCCGATGTCTTTTCTTCTTTGGCAAATGAAAACGCCTCCACAGGAATTCCTGAATGTTAAAATGTTTCAGTGTTGACGAAGACCTCTGGCACTGCGCATTCTTATAGGTGAGTAATGCAGAGAGCGTTAGATGAGTGAAGCCAAGTCAATGCAGCACACTTAAATAGCAGGATGTCAAGATGAAATGTTTTTAAATTAATCATGACTTGTAATTTCCTCATTTAAAACTAACCGGAGAATTACACTGTTAATCTCCCCCTACAAGACATTTCCACTTGACATGTTGCCATCTCAGAACCGTTGCGAGCAGCAATGCAAGAAACATTGATGTTGCAAACCTGCAAAAACTAATATTTACTATATACTCTGATGCAAAGTAAGCAGTGCCAGCAACACCTTAAAGCCAATAGCTGGAAATCACAGGAGGAATGAGGGGGAGGATGCTTCCCCCACATCTTCGTACCCTCTAACCCTTAGGGCTTCATTGTTCCCAGGGAATCATGTGGAGGTGTTGGAGTCCTATGATGTGCCAAATGTTTTTTTTTCTTCTTCCTCTGGCTGCAGATTCATTGCGATTGTTATTCTCTGTCTGCAGAGATGGCAGAAAGCATGCGTGACTTGCTGTGGTGCAGGGAAAGGCAAGAGTTTTTGTGTACAGAGTACACAGGAGGCAGGCAAAGTGAGCCTTCCAAATGTGACAGTATGGGACCTTCCAGGCACAAACAGACAAAAAAGGAAAATCCACATGGATGCACATGCAAATCCATGAATACACAGTGGTTCAACAAAAAGAGTAAAAAATATACTGTGTACACAAGGAGTTACAAGCAGGCAAGCGTTTGTCTTCCTCTCGTACAAGCACTCTCATTCACACACACACAGCATGACATACTGTTTGTTTAGCAAGCAATTCACATAGGAATAATTAAAATGAGAGGAGTTATGGCAACACAGAATAATGAATCATTAAGTGTAAGCTAGAGCGACTTACATCTCGCAGTGTTGTGCGCTCACTTTTCACATTAGCAGCCTCGTACAAGGCTTCAGACAGCAGGACCACCATCTCTCATCTCCAAACAGACAGGACACCAACAGAGCTGGCTGGAGGGCGAGAGAGGGGTGTCAGGAGAGAGAGTGGGATGCCGAAAGAATTTGGAGGAGACGAGACAGGGGCTGGGCGTAGATGATATATTTTGGGGAGAAATTGGGTTATACAAAAAGTTAGATGGAAGAGGGATGGAAGGAAAGATGGGAAAGCACAAAGGACAGGAGAGAAGGAATGAGGAGAGGAGGGCATAGACACAGATGGGGGAATGATAGGAGATGTGATTTAGGAAAGCAATGATTTGTTTAGATGGCTGCAACTGAATGCCAGAGATGGCGGCTGCTGTATTGGCCTCAGTGAGCGTGTCTGACAGCCATCCACTTAACTCAGTGACCTGCATCACAGCGCAGGGTCGCAGCCACACGGTCCTTTAATCGGCCAAAAAAAAAGCTCCTCATCAGCAGGAGCACTGTACCTCATCCAGCACACTTGCAGCACTCTTCTTCACTGGCCAAAATCTGCAGGGTGGCTGACTATAATCACGAGGTCCTGAGTGGCGAGCATGAGTAGAGCAGCAAAGCAATTATGCGGAGTACAGATGTAGTTGTAGCTGGTGTCATACTAACAGAAAGATACCCAGGTTCATTTTTTATTCAGTCTCAACATTTCAACAATTTAGTCTTTCATCATTTGATTTTGATTATAACATCAGCATTTTTCACCAGTGCACTCTACAAACATATCAGCCAGTCTGCTTCTTTTATGCATTTTAGGGTCCATAACTACATAACTATGAGAGTCATTTTCTTGCTTGTGTAGGCTATAACTCATCACCAACCGTGAATTGACTGGCTAGTTGCAAAAGATTGCCACTGCCTTTCCCCTGTGGTTTGCTGTTTTAAAGTAGGTGCTGCTTCCAGTGCTGCTGTTGTTGTGGGTTTGTAAATGGCAGCAGATGCCATCAGCAGAGCATCCCTTCAGCTTTAAAGTGATGATCAGGCCATTGAAAATTCCATTTCCTTATTTTCTATCTCCCACCCAAGCCATCATAAATTAATGGAGCTCATACCATTCGTTCTCCAGTAAAAAGCTTCCTCAAATTACCCTTGTGCTGAACGTCATATCACCAAAGCCACTGTCAAATGTCGAGGCAAGTGAGAATGGCAGCACTTCAGAAACCCATGGGTAACACAGAGGGAAGTTACGAAATTATTGTGTCCATCTAAGATATATATTGAAGTGGAGTTGTCTATTTTAACCGGCGGTATGATGCTTTATTGAGAGGATAGCTGAGGGTATTGGGAGGAAGGAGGAAGATGGAGAGGCTAAGTGACAGAGCGGAGCAGCTGGATGTGAACTATTGAGCCACTCTAAAAAGCTGCTAGCAGTAGGCCACTTAACAGATGCCCTTCTCTTGTCAGTAGTTGATTTTTGAAGTGAAGTAGTGCAGTAGTGTTCAACTCAGTTAAACTTTGCCTTGTGTAGGATATCGTGTTTTCATCTGTTTACTGTATATTCAGACATGATCTAAGATGGTGGTTGGCAGGTGAATAATTTATGTTAAGTTCAACCTTCTTAGTGAGAATTTTCAGACTCATAAGAGTGTCGCTCCAAATCCAAAGAATCTGGAGGGTCTTATCTTTTTTAAACGCCTTCCCAAAACCAAAACCACAAGAACAAAAGTCTAAGACATGGATTAAACTGTGTATTTGTCTACTCTAACGTAAGCTGCAAACATTAGTACGTCTGGCTAACTAACTTACTACCTATACGTACAGTACCACTACCTACTGTAACGCTAACCGAGTGTTACTTCCAAAACCAAGGAGCATATCATTAGCTAAGTACAGATGGCTGACAAATTAAAGGAAAAACCTGAATCCTACAGTGAGAGGATTCGGTGGCTCTATTATGCTGTGGGGGACATTTTGCTGGCACAAAATGCAAATCAATACAAAGTTGTTCTGAGTGATCACCTTTATCCTATAATGAAACATTTCTATCCTGATGGGAGTGGTCTCTTCCAGGATGGCAATGCCCCCATCCA